>APFE030065450.1:4364-27813 GCA_000404065.3 Pinus taeda | reverse complement strand
CACCATTTTTCTTCAACAAATGAAGGTTTTCATAGTTCAAGTGCCCAAATCTCGAATCCCATAAAATACTTGATGGAAGTGTACCTTCATCATAGTGATAACTATATGAAAACTTTTGTGCATGAACAAAGGTTCCTTGAAACTTCAATAGTAGTTTTTTCTATCCCAATCATGAAAAGTGAGTGATTTGATGGTTTTCTGATCTCAGCCTCACCATCAAATATATGAATGGAGTGTCCTTGCTGGTGGGTGTGGACAAAAGAAAACAAGTTTCTCCTCAACTCTAGGAGGTATAGAACATCATGTAGAAGAAAGCTTGGAAGACTAGGTAGTTTGAGATTGATGGTGCCAAGCCCCAATGGCTTGAGTTTTGACTTGTCTACAAAGTAGATTGCTCCATCAACATTGTTAGTGAATTCTTCAAATAAATCTCTTCTGGAATTCATTTGGCAAGTTTCTCTTGAATCAAGCAACCAAGAATCTTACCGTGAATCAAGTAAAGCATTGAATAAGTATTCAGTTACTCCAATGTTGCAATGTGCCACAATATAATGAGCAGACTCAGGTGCTTTACCTTTCCCTTTACTAGGCATTTTACCTTTTTCTTCATTTCTTTCCTGCTCGATTCTATCCCTAGGAAGCTTACATGTGGAAGCACCATGTCCATTTCTATTACACCATATGCAATGAAGATTAGACCTTTCTCCTTAGAAATTCCCCCCCCTACCTATAAAATTCTTCCTTCCTCTTCCTCTTTGACCACCTCTTCCACTAGAAGAATCTTGTGCATGATTCTTCTCTTCCTCTGCAAGGCACACAACTTTTTCACATGACTAAGGAGCTTCCTTCTTCAAAAATCTTTCTGTCTTTCAATAAGATTCCTCTCAAAGGAGTCAAAGGAAATCTCCTTAAGTTTTCCACTTGCTTACAATGACTCAAGATAATGTGAATAAGTGGGATAGAGTGCCTTGACATAGGCACTGAGAGGAACATCTATTTCAACACCAGTGGATTTTATGTCATGCATAATGGGTCTTATTTTTTATGCTAAGGCAAGAGGGTCATCAATTTTCAAATCGAGATTGAACAACTTGATCATCAATTGAATAAATTCAAGTTCAGAGTGCGAGTCATCTAATTTCTTCAACTTATTTAAAGCTTCAAAAGAATATGAAAATGGAAAAATATGTCGACTCACCTCTTCATTTGCTGATGTTGCAATCAAGGCATAGGCCTTATTGTTCTTGTTTTCCCAAATGGTAATCTCCTTATCAGAAGTGGGTTTCTGAAGTGCATTGTCTCCTTCTCCTTCACAAACTCATTTTTACAACTCATTGAAAATCAAAGTGTGTTTTATATTCTTGGACCACTCATGGTAGTTCTATTTTCCAGTGAGAACTAATCCCTCTATGGAGATGAGTGAATGCATCATAAAATAAATTTGTCTGCTTTTGATTTCCAAAATAATTACAACCTTATTTTCTGCCTTCTTGATTAGGTAAGAAATTGATTTAACATATAAAAGGAAAAGATTTTAATGTAGGCATATATTCCAAGCTTATAGAATATCAACTCTCCTAATATGTCACCACTCACCACTCATAATATATTACTCCATACCATATATATGCCGCATTTAAAAATAAAATAATGAAGTATATGCATATTGCACTCCCTTTATGGTGCTCCCTTTATTATTTATTATATAAGATATGGTACTCCTTTTATTGTATGCAAATTCAACAATACTTACCCAATATATGTCATAAATTTTTCCATTGACCAAATAAGAATTGAATGGTATATCATATATCATGGCCTTTAAAAGAACCAACACACTTATCCAACACGTACTATACAAAAACACATAGAAGGCAAATGAAATGGTAGTCATTCAACACTCCATTCAATACATGATCTTCAAGAAAGTAGAACCAACATAAGATATTATACCAGAGTTTAACACGAAAGATTAGGTGATACTAGCTATCGAAAATGGACGACAACTATAAAAAATGATACCATCAATGCATCAATGCATACCCTAATGAAGGTGCATACATACCATCAATGCATACCATAACACATATTAGGTATGAGAGAAGTGACCCATTCCACACATATATCATGGCTTCAATATATCAAAGAGAATGCAACAAACATACCAACACAGTGCAAACACACCAACACAATTCATCGCAGAGGATCATCATTTTAACCAATGCCCAAATGCAACATATTTCAATGCCCTCAAACCATCAAAACTTCACGCACAAATTTTAAGAGAGGGTTTATGAAATTTTAGGAATGACCAACGTACATACCAAACATCAATGTAGGGTTTGCGCGCAGAGATTCAATGTACAAGGATGAGACAAAGCATTACTCCAAGAGCATTCAATGGACAAAGCATTAATTAATGAATTGACAAGATAGACAAAGGATAATGCCAGGGAATATCAGGAATTACAAGAGCAGAAAAAAGTAATATTGGGGTTGGCACTCTAATACCATGTCAGACCAGGTTTGTAACTCTGAATGAAATTGTGTTTTGCATTAAGAGAGAACATGAATATATATAAGGGCAGGGAGGCTATTGGGATTGATCTCCCAATGTCTCTTCGTCTTCCAATTTCCTCTATTTTGATATTTACTGATACTCACATATATTTTCCTAATCCAAAATATTAGTTGTCAAAAACAATGAAGTGGCCTAGAAATAAGAACACCACGTTTCAACTCTTTCAATGGTCTGAGATAAAAAATAGGCTCAAAAATTAAAGTTCTTGGAATGTCCCAAAACCAACATCAAGTCATAGTGTTTGTCATCTTGATTCCAACGATGCTTGAATCACCTCAATCCGATGTCATATGGAGAAGTTATCGCGTTAAGAAGTTTTTGACAAACAATTAAAAAGTCGACAATAGGATTGACTGGGCTGTTGACTGGGTAGTCCATACAATTGACCTCATCAACTGACTGTGAATGGTATAGTTAGAAATGGACCAATCAGATCTTGACATGTGGCATCACCATATAGGTTGTATTTGGCATGTTTTGGTTGGTTCGTGCAGTTTGAGGTGGCCCAATCAGAGGCACCCACATGGCCAAATGAGAGGGCGCTACATGGTTGGCCAAAATTTTTATAAGGCTGAGTGGCCTTGATGGGGTTAAACCCCCAGAACTCCTGCATAAAAAAATCTGTGCCCTACCATCACACCACTGCATTAGTTATTAATAACTATGGGAGACTATATATATTTAAGTTTCAATGTATTCGTATTTAGGGGAAGGGGGCGGAACGCTTGACCCCAGCCCCCGGTAACATATTTCCCACTGGACCTGCGGAGGAGTGGAAGTCAAGGGGGCGAGGACTAGGTCCCAACCCTAGTCTCATGGAAACTATGTGACAATTGGCGAGCAGTAAAGTGGAGGGGACAGGTGGTTAAGCTTGACCCCCAGTTTCAGTTGCGCCATATGTCGAAATCCAATGGCAGAACAGGCAGACTAAGTGGCACCTAGCCCATGCTGGTCCCTAGTCCCGTGAACCATTATATAACCATGTCGGATCAACGAAGGTCTAAGTAGGCGGGGGTAGGAAGTTAGCCCCATCCCTCGGCCACATGGGCACCACGTGACCTTGATCAAAACATAGGGGTTATAGCGAATTTAACGAAGTAACAAAATGCACCTTTTGTAATGAGAATCTTGCCAGTCCTAAGAAAAATCATCGCTCGACGGACTGTGTAAAGGGAGAAATCATCACACAATTAGAAAGGTTTTCCAATTTGCAGGAGAAATAGTAGAGCCTCGCTTGGAGAAGAATATATTTCTCAATTTTTAACCTTTTTGAGCTCAAGAATAGCCTATATGGGGGTTTTTGAGCATCTTAGACTCAATTTCAACCTCAATTTTATGATTGGAGCACTTTATGATGGACTTTTTGCAGAATCAAGTCTTTTAGTGCTAGAGCCAGAGACCGTTTTGAAGCAGTATGGAAGAATATTTAAGCATGGAGAGAGCCTAGTTAGAGGTTTTCCAGCCTTCCAGTTTCATCTGAAACAACTGTTACTTTAGTAGAGGAACTCTTTCACTCTTTTATCAATGCGTTAAGCAGATAAGCCCTTTTAAACTCTTCATTGTGAAGGAGTTGCATGTTTATGCTCGTGATTTCAGGTGGAGTAGAAGGACCTATTGTGCGAGAGTCCTTTTTATGTTGAGATTTTTATGACTACTGTAGTGAGTCATCTTTTTGAGTGAGAATTGTTTGTAGGAGAGACAAACCACTCTATTGTCAACAAGTTGTAATGTACTCATTTGCTGCTGAAATCAATATAGCAGTCTAACTATTGGAGCAGGCCCGAAGTCGTAGCCTAGGAGGGGTGAAATCCATTATCAAATGATGGTTTCTTCTCTTCATGTTTATCATCTTGAGTTGCATGTGAATTTGTTTTTCTTTTAAGTTCATGCGAAAACTTCACTCACCATCTTGAAGAGCTTGTGAAACTTAATTTACCTTTAAATACCCATTTTGTTAACTTGTAAAGTGTTAGAGGACGGTCACTTTTGATAAGAGGAGCTTTCCTCATTTTTAGATCAGTTTGTATCAGATCTAGTTCTAACCAAGTTACAAGTATGGGAAATAAACTGAAGTGTGAAAGACTCCAAGAGTTGGAGGAGATTAATTTATCTCTTCAAATAGAGAATGTTGAGTGAAGGAGATTGCTTGAAATTGTAGAGGAGGAGAAAAGGAAAATGCGCCTACAGTTGCAACATGTAGTGGAGGAACATATTGGTGAGAGTTCCATCCTTGAGGCAGCAAAGAACCCCCCCAAGATGAAGTCAATTTGTGGACATGGTTCATACACAGGATATGGACCCTATGTTGAGAATGATGCTTGTGAGTTTTTTCAGCATCTGAAGGATTCTCCTTATCTACCCGTTGGTAAAAGTGGTTGGTTTGAGTCATCATAGACTTCATCATCAACATCTGAAACATAAAAGATGGGTGATAGGATAAAGGAGGTAATTATCATTTCTATTTCTACTCCTTCAACTAATGTTGATAACACATATTTTGCAAATTTTGAAAAACATACCAAAGGTATTGGTATGAAATTGTTAACTCATATGGGTTATGATGGAAGAGGCCTCAAAGTTAATGGCCAAGGTATCACTAATCCTATTGAGGTAAAGGAATTACCACGATATGAAGGATTGGGTTATGGTCATGAAGAAATAGGAGAGTGCTCTAAAATTGTTGAGGCAAAGAAATCATCACGTGATGATATGTCACACCATGATGGTAGTGATGATGGAAAATTGTCTCCAAAGAGAGATGAATGTTCCAAGGGACATGAAAAGTCAAGTACTTCTTGTCAAAGTCATAACCCAAAGGATAGTGTTGGGACAGGGTCCCCTAAGGTCAATTTTGGGGCGAAAGCCCAAGTTTTGGGGCTGAAAGCCCAGGTTTTTGCGATGTAAAGTGTAAAGTCTTCGCAAATTATGGCCATGGAGCACATAGATGTAAAGTGCCATAAAGGGTTTTTACCCTTCTTTGATGTAAGTTGTGTCGACTTATATACACCTACCCATGGTCTGTGGACCATGGGATTGTATAAAAAGGGAATTCTTTGAGAGTCTAAGTTAAGTAGTAGTTTTAGTGAAGAATGAATGTAATGGGTCAGTATAAGTGATGAGCGAAGAGTCTTAGAGTAGAAGAGAGGCTCTGCAGCTGTGTGCACAGAGGCCTAGAGTAGAGTCCACAGTTGAGTGCGTGAACCCCTACAGTTGAGTGCGTAGGGTAGTTTGAGTTTGTAAGCAAATCTGAAGTATCAATAAAGAGATTGTTCTAGAAATATCTGTGTTTTATCCATTTACTTTTGTTATGAATGAATGCATTTATTTTATAATGACTACTGGGTTTATGATTTAATACTGTATTGATGCGTGATTGTCCATGGTTTACATTGTTATATGAACACAAGTAATAATATCTATTTACGCGAAGAATATATTTAATCATACTAAAGATATTAGACACTTAAGATGAGCTCGGTAATAACAGACTTAGGAGTGATTACATATGTGCATAAGTGGTTGATTCACTTGTTTAGGGTCTGCGAAAGATAGTCATAGAAATTTGCGAAGATCTAGAGGTTGGTAAGAGGAAGTTATATCGATAAGCCTCAAAGGCTTATTGATCTATGCGAAGGTAGGTAAAGGGTAGAAAATGACATCATAACCATCTTTGGGTGTGGAAACTTGGTTCTAGCATCCCCTCATACTACTTCGGGTGAGAGTTTAGTCTGCGCTCCGTGGATTGATGCTGAAAGGGCCATTATTGTAGAGATTTGTTTGGAAAACTTAACTCTAAACCTGGGTCAGGACCCACTAAGCCAAGAAATGGTTCCATTGCTAGGATCGGGATCTACATAAAGAGATGTGTGATGTCGCATCACTGGAATCCAATAAAGAAAGAAATTGAAGATTGGGTGGATAGAAAGATCCACAAATTCGCAGTGCCAGAGAACAAGAACCCACGATTGACGAAAGAAGCTTGGTTGGACAGGTATCTATACACAAAGATACACAAAATTTTCTTCTGTTCTTTCCCGGTCGAATTATACTAGTGGATCACTAAATTGGCAGATGACCAAGGAAGGTGGAGGCTTGATGGTCTGATAGTGTGGACCCCGGGGTTAGTGCATAGATTGGAAACCTCTGAAGATAAGATCACATGCGGTGTCGATCACTGGCTCGATCGTATCATAGGAGGATTTGTGATAGAGTTCACGGTCAATACCTCGGTTAGCTACAGTGAAGTAGAGCGATGCTTATTCAAAGGACTGCGAGGTAAGTACTTAAGGTCTTTGAATACTTGGATTAAAATGATCTTGTGTGAAAAGCAGGTTATGCAATTACCTTGATGTTTGGATCTACGCGAAGTGGAAAGATATTTAGGGATAGAAAAGGAAAAAGACCTGAATATAGCCCGCTAATTAAACCTTCTCTGAGTGGCGATGAAGAATAAGCACAGGCTTCTCCACAGAGCACTGTCCAGTTAATAAGGTGAGGGTTCCTGCAAATACCACATCCACCCACACCGCCTCCATCTTCACCTCCACTGCATACACCTTCGCCCACACCACCACCACCTCCACCACCATTCAATATGGTGAATTCAGTAAAATTCCCCGTTTTCAAGGTCTTGGGGAATGAGGACCTGGACAAGTTTTGGTTCATTGCGAAGGTTGTGTGGGAAGCCCAGGGCATTATAGATGATCAGATGAAGAAATCTACGTTGGTTACTGCTTTACAGGAACATGCACTAACATGGTACATTAAGTACTACACTGATAAACCGATGGAAATGTTGGCAGACATTCAAACTGTGCTGAATAAAGAATTCACTAGGCCCAAATATGAAGCAAAATCGATTGTTGGATTCAAGGAGATCGTGATGAAGCTTGGTGAGACACCTTGGGAGATGGATCAAAGATTGAAGTGCAAGATCCATGAAGCTAACATGAATCCTATGGATGGGCAGCACTGTGAATGGTTTGTGGCTTCACTCTTGCCTCATCTAAGGGTTGCTTTATCACAGCAAAAGATTGGGACCCAGGTGGAGGCGTTGGAGATTGCGATGAGATTGAACGAGACACCAATTCAAGATGTTGCTTTGGGAGTTAAGCAGATTCATGTGGAGTTGCAAAACTTTTTCTTATAATTCCAAAGTCTAAAGAAGGAAAGAGTGACTCAGCCAAAGGTGCGTGAAGAGGTTTGGTGTTTGAAATGTAAGAGTCAAGGGTATGATAAAGATCATTGTCCTATATTTGTGAATTATGTTGTAGGAGGAGGGCTGATGCCTTTGAGGCTGGAAGCTCAAGTAGGGTCAAGTGCAGGGCCCATGTTGTGCTATTTGTCAGGTAGCTGGAAAACATGCGATAGATAATTGCCACTTGTTGCAGAAATTTGTACAGACATAGCAACAACTCTTTTGCAACTTCTGCCAATCAGTAGGCCAGGATGAGCATAATTGTCATAGTTATCAGTTAATGATAGAGATAACTCCCGTGTATTGAATGTAGATAGAAACTCAGTCTCTGAATCAAGGCGCTAGGGGGTCATGAGGAGGATATCAGGGGCACGTATGAGGCTGAGGCAGAGGAGGATCTGTGAGAGGTCAAGGGAAAGTTATTAGCTATAATTGTGGAGGTCCAGGACACTATGCATGAGAATGCATGAACCCGACGCACTTGTCATGTCGACACTGTACCCAGTTTGACCACGTGATAGAAGGCTGCCTTGTATTAATAGCTAAGATGCACAAAAAGGGGATGCAACCTCAACAAGCTATGCAGAACCTACAGATCATGGGGGCTTAACCCCGCAAAGAGGACCCAAATGTGAATATTGTGCTGCGAAGTGGAATGAAAACTAGCAAAGATAAGGGAAAGCGGCATGAAGAAGGTGAATGGATCTGCAAAGCTCCAGAAAAGGAGGTTGGATATGATTTGGAGTGCGCAAAGGAAACCTTCATGGAAGTAAATAAAAGCTTCATTGAGGCTTCTACCTTAGGAAGTCAGGATAAGAAGTCTGAAGAAATGGACCCATCCATGCTTACTACCTTTTTGGAGACCTGTATGAAGTTTCTATTTAGCAAGGCCATAAAGGGATTACAGGATTTGATCAACAAATGTGTTGGCAATGCTCCTGAGGGATCACGTGTGGTCAAGAAAATTGGTAAGAATAAGGCAAGAGCAGGGTGTGAGATGAGGCTCACCGCGCAAATAGGAGAGCATGAAATGGCCCAAGTTATTTTGGATCTTGGGTCAAATGCGAATGTTTTGCCAAAACAAACATGGGAGAGAATGGGGAGACTTGCACTATAGTGGTCTCCTATGCAATTGAGGATGGTGAATCAACAAAAGGTTATCCCCATGGGAAGATTACAGGGAGTGACAATCGAAATTGAAGGCGCGAGCGCATTGGCAGATTTCGAAGTAAGAGAGATTGTTGATGACAAAAATCCCTACCCCGCGCTCCTTGGGATCGACTGGGCTATCAGAATGAATGAGGTGATCAATTTGAAGAAACAGATGATGTCATTTGAAAGAAAATTGTTCCGTATAGTAGTATCATTGGACCCTGCAGAAGGACTACGCTATACTAAACCGGTCCACGATTATGAAAGTGACGATGATTTGGACTAGATTTATAAGATAACGACGCGAGATCAAGATTGGGTGAACCCGACAGATATTGGACATATTTCATGGGACGTGAAAGCTCCTACACATTAGATTCATATGAGGAATTGGAACACTAGTAGAATAGATTGCACGAAGTGTCTACGCTACGATGTAACATGATGATCAAATCACTGCACTACGTATCATCGGAGGTAAGAAGTATACCTTATTATGATGATTTAAATGGATTTGATAAATTTCTGGATGCATTTGAAAGGGAAGTGCCATAGAAGCATCGCTTCCAAGCCTTGGACTTAGCGCTGCGCGCTATACCTCCAAGATGGTGGGGTACTCATAAAGACAATTTTGATGGATGGCACAAATATGGAAGAATGACGACGGTGTGGTTTGGTCATCCAAAGGTACGATTGACAAAGAAATACGATGGAAGGAGTGATCCGCGCGATCACTTAGCCAAATGGACCGATGTTTATGGAGAAAAACCGCAACTGGAGTGGGTGCATATATTCTATCACACCTTGGATGTAATACCTATGAAGTGGTACTTGGAGATAGAGCTCCACCATGGCACAGATTAATGGGATATTTTGAGATAGGGATTCTTGATGACATTCAACTTTGAAGATGGATTTGAGTGCATTGATGAAGCGTTGCAGGAGGTCAAAGCAACGATCTTCAGAATCCCGTAGGATCCATTAGATTTGATTCAACCAGATTGGACCACCCAGCTGTGCCATGCGTTGGAGTGCTACAATGTGACTATTGAAGAAGAAGAGGAAGATCCAAGGAACATTAACATCCCAGAGATAGAAGGTCGTCGCGAAATTGAGGGGCTACAGACAGAGAATCTAGATATCTCTGCACCACTGAAAATGAGACAAGTGAACAGTGGGATAGAGGCGAGCTGAAGTTTGTGAAGATAGGGGACTACTGGGATGATGCTACGATGGATAAGGTCATTGAGTTGCTCCACGAGTACCAGGATTTGTTCCCTACAAAATTTTCAGACCTGAAAGGGGTTATAGGCAATTTAGGAGTGATCAGAATAACATTGAAATGAGACGCGAAGCTTGTGAAATAGAGGCAGTATCACCTCAATCCTAAGTACAAAGAAAGGGTCCGCTTAGAGTTGGAAAAAATGTTGGCAGCAGGTATCATTGAACCAATGGAGGAGTTTGACTGGGTAAGTCTGATGTTAGTTCAAGAAAAGAAGCAGAAGGATGAAATAAGGATCTACTTAGATCTCAGGATGCTGAATGATGCTTGTGTACATGATCCTTTTCCAACTCCGTTCATCGATGAAGTGTTGGATAATGTTGGCGGGTGTGAAGCATATTCATTCACTGATGGGTTATCTAGGTACCATCAGATCAAGATCACGCTAGAAGATAGGAGTAAAATGACCTTCGCGACTGAATGGGGATGCTTTCAATATACTGTAATGCCTTTTGGACTGAAGAATGCGTCAATGATATTTTTGTGCATAGTCATAATGGCGTTCAAGGACTTCATTCACAAGTTTTTGGAGGTATAATTTGACGATTGGACGATGTTTGGGTTGGTAAAACACCATGTAGCTAGTTTGTGCTTAATGTTGGATACATGCCGGAGGTATCAGATCATGCTAAACTTGAAGAAGTGTCTATTTTGCATCCCTTCTGGAATCTTGCTGGGTCATGTAGTATGCAAACACGAATTAATGGTGGATCCAGCTAAGATCATGATTATAATCAATTTGGAGGCACCAAGAAGTGTCAAACAACTACGTGCAATGTTGGGGCATACTGGTTATTACCGAAAGTTCATCAAGAGTTATGCCCAGATTACCATGCCTATGGAAAAACTATTGAAGAAGGATGCTCCATGCCTGGATGTGTTAAAAGAAAAGATGGTCATCGCTCCAATCCTAGTAATCCTAGACTGGAAGAAGTAATTTCATGTGCATGTGGATGCGTCATGTATTGCATTGAGAGCAGTACTAACACATGACAATGAGGAAGAGTTGAATCACCCTATAATGTTTGCAAGCAGGAAGTTATCTAAGGCTGAGAATAATTATTCGATGACGGAGCGTGAAGGTTTGGCTATGGTATATGCTCTCCAGAAGTTCAGACACTACTTTCTAGGTGGACACTTTAAGATCTATAGAAACTATTTTGTATTAAAGTACCTGGTCAACAAGCTTGTATTGGTAGGGAAAATATGCAGATGGCTATTATTGTTTTAGGAATAATGATTTCAAAGTCGTTGTGAATCTAGGATGATTGAATGTAGGACCAGATCATCAGTCGCACATTGAAACTAGGGAGGAGCCTACCAATTTAGAGGAGGGGTTGCCTGACGCACAACTCTTTGCGGTGCGTGTAGCAGACAATAATTTTGCAGACATCATACACTTTCTAACTACAGGAATGACTCAAGAAGGTTACACTAGTTAACAAAAGAAGGAATTGGTGGTGTGCAGAACAATTTTTTCTCTTATTGCAGGTCACTTGTATAAGATGGGAGAAGATGAGATATTGCGATGTTATGTGCTTGAGTTTGAGCAAAGCAGCATCCTAGCTGAAGCTCATGGAGGGGCTGTAGGAGGCCATTATGTAGGAAAAGAAACATCGCAAAATAATTTACGCACTAGGTTGTGGTGGCCAACACTGAATAAGATTCCAAAGCTTATTGTAGGGCATACAATGCATGTCAAAGGATGGGCAGGCCATCGCGGAGGGATGAGCTGCCTCTAAATCTGTAATTGTCATTGCAACCATTTGGAAAGTGGGCCATTGATTTTGTAGGACCAATTCAGCCTCTAGGAAAGAAGACGGGTGCGCGGCATATCATCACCGCAACTGAGTATTTGAATAGATGGGCGGAGGCATAACTTGTAAATAATTTTTCACGGGAAACAAAAGCAAAGTTCCTATTTGAATATGTGTTGACTAGGTTTGGTTTCCTGAGGATTTTGATCACAGATCGCGTTACACATTTCCTTAATGAAATGATCAGTGTGCTAATGGAAGGGTTCCAAGTTTATCATCAGAAAAGCATGCCATATCATCTGCAGGCTAATGGGACTGTGGAAGCATTTAATAAGATATTGGAGAATGCATTGACCAAGGTTTGAAATGCTCAGAGGAGTGATTGGGACGTGTGCGTACTAGCTCTGTTATGTTCTTATAGAACTACTTGTAAAAATATGACTGGATAGACACCTTTTCGACTAGTCTATGGCGTAGAAGTTGTGATGCCAATGGAGTACATTGTGCCTAGTCTACAGATAGCAACGTTCATAGGAATGGTGGACCACAGAGGCTTAGAAGAAAGGCTCGCATAGCTGAAAAATATAGAGAAAGATAGTTCTTGGCTGGATTCCATCAACAAGTTCAAAAGGAGTGCGAAAATGCATGGCATGATTAGCACATCAAACTGCACACCTTCAAGGTAAACGATTTAGTTTTATTATATGACAACAAGTTTGATAAATTTCCAAGAAAATTTCAGATGCATTCGCTGGGGCCATATGTGATCAAGGAGATTACTGATGGTGGATTAGTTCAACTGGTGAAATTGAATGGAGATCCATTTCCTGAAAAGGTAAGTGGCAGTCGATTGAAGCCATACACTGGGGATTAGACCATATGACTATATGAGGGTAGCATAGTCTTAGTGCTGCAGGTAGCTACAAGGAGGCAAGACACAATAAACTACAATGCCGAGTTGTAGAGCTGCATGATGAGGGGCCTATGCGGGATATATGGGTGCCACAGTGTTAACAGACGCGCGAAGGGAGTTGCGCTATAGGAAGAGAGACCGTGCAACATAGCTAGAAAGTGACCATTACAGTCACTAGTCATGATTTTATAGTGAGAAAATGGCTAAGAGGAGCAGGGGGGGCATTTAAGGCTGAATTTAAGAGTGAGATCTTTGAAAATCTACCGCCAATCTAGAATTTATGAGTAGATTTTGGGGCGAACGATCGAATTTGAATTCAAACTTGCCTATAAATTATAGATGGTCGCCCAATGAAAGACACTTTGCATTCTGAGAGTTTATGTGTCACACTGTCTAGTGTGCATGAACCGTGCATTCTTTGACAACTTGGTAGGTAGTTATGTGTTTGACAGGTTACCAGAGGAAACCCAACAACTTATTAACAATTTCATATCTAAACCCATGGAAACTATAAGTGCTGGAGGGTCTATTGCCTCTGAGGGAGCCGCCCCTTAGGTCATAAATATGGAGGTGCCCACAACAATGCTAAAATCACCGAGGTCACCTAGGTTGAAGCCTACACTGGTAGGAGAGGTTCCCAAGCTGAAGAAGGATAAACAAAAGAAGACGTTTCCGGTGCACGAGTCACCAAGGAAACATCAGAGAAAAGACAATACAATTGCGCAAGAAAAAAAGCAAAGTGGTCGACCTGGAGGGGGATGAGGGCACAAAGGACATTGATATTGAGGGGGTAAACCCTATTTCAAAGCTGCCAATTACATCCTTTTGTGCCAGGGAAAGGTGAAGGTCCCAAAGGACCTAGATAAGGGAAAGTTTCTCCTTCATACATCCCTGCTGCCAGAGGATATCATGTTTGAAGGTCCGTGCTTGGCGTGCGTCCCACATCTGAAGCTTGAAGATTGGGACTTGGGGGACACTGAGTGGTTCCCCCATCTGGCTATCGATAATTTCATTTAGTGAGTATTCTAAAAGGAGTCTGGTGTCATGCGCTAGAGCTAGTGAAGTGGATTCATGGGGTGGAAAAGGCAGGATCGTTGAATCTTCTATGGGTGCCGCATTACCACCATGGTCCCATAAATTTGATTGTTATCAAATAGTTTTTGTGCCTGGTGCATGACAGGTGACTGTGGTTGGAGGAGTTGATCCCTATAACCGACATGCTGATCCATATGATCACTTTACTACCACATTCAGGATGAAATCCAACCAAGGCACTTGGCAGAAAGAAGGGCGAGCACGACCTCGCCTAGCAGATGAAGGACAAGTTTAAGCTTGTCAAGAAGCCATGCGGGTATTCGATTTCAAGCATAACCAACCCTGCGGTGAAGGTGGTAGCCTGAATATTGGCGGGAAAAATAATGAGAAAGTGCTGCGTGAATGAGGTGCTAACACCAGTTAATTCACTAGCGGCCTAGTGCATGGAGGGTGTACAATTCAACTGGATGTGATACTTGTGCAACGAGTTCCTCGCAAACTGCAGGGAGGCACAGGACCAAAGAAAGATGTTTCACTACTCATGGCTCTTACTTTCAATTGTGCTGGTCATGTGGGAGTTGCCAGAGGATAGTCAATTGCCTCCGATCATGCCAAATTTTCTAGAAGCAGCAAAGTTTGCTTCGCTATGGGCCATAAAGGACGCTGAGAGGGTCCAGGAGAGAAAGGTGTTTTGGGTATTGATGGAGATGAGCATTAATATGGCCATCAACCGAAAGCCATGATTATCACCAACCGACTTTGAGGAGCTGTTTGGGTATGCGGAGTTCAAAGTGGACTTCCATTGTATCTCCATCTGGGCGCGAAAGGAACCAGAACATAAGTGGTATGATTTACCATACCTCGCGATGGATGATGCCATTGCAGCAATCCTCAATCGATGGCTAGCAGACTGGTGCACAACATCAGATTTGTCCGCCGGGACTAGCAACTCTGTGGAAAAGTAGGAAAAAGAAGCGGCCCATTTGAAAGTTTAGCAGTTGGCTAAAAGCGAAAGAATAAGACTGAGGAAAATGCACGTGTAGAAGCAGAGCACGCTGCCAAGGAACAAGCAGAGAAGGAAGAGCACAACTCTGACAGGAGCCAAAAATCCCATTCACTAAGGATAGAGGAAGAAGAGAAATCAGAACAGAGCGGTGGAGATGTGGAAAGCACTCCATTCCGGGTGAAGCATAATAGGGAACATGAGAAGGAAGGGCTACGCAAAAATACCAAGGCCACTAAGCTGTCCTTAGACCCGATGACCTTAACAGAGGGTGACTTTGATGACAAGGTAAGGTATATAACCGCATAACTTCTGTAGAAGTTTGAGCAGCAATAGAAGCAGACACTCAATGCCATACAGATGGGTATGCATGAGTTGCAGATCCAAACAACTAGACTATAGGTAGGAGTAGGGTAGGGTAGTACGGCCTCAACCAATTTAGCATCGGGGACAACGACAATGGTAGAGTTGGTTCGATCCTTGGATCTCTGGGCAGTCACGCTGTCAAATGGAGCTTTAAGCGCGGAGGTGGAAGCTGACAAGGCTACCATTAGTGCACTGAGGAGTGTTGGCCCCAACTTGGCTGCGCTCCCTAGTGAATTCCTTCACACCTTACAAGCAGGTGTGATTGGAGAGCTTAAGGTTCGAGAGTCGTGCACGCTGCGCACGATCAGTGAATAGAAAATCAACAACGAACATATATTGTTGAGAGGACAATCACACAAGAAGCCTGGAAGAAGGTGTAGGACAAGAATGGGAAAACCAACGCAGTAGCAGCCAAAGCATGTAAAACTGTTTCGGAACTGCATATCCCAGAAGAAGCATTGGTGGAAGCCAAGATTTAGAAGTTGGATGCATGTGTGTGCGACGTGAAGACTAAGATGGCCAAGGTTCAGTTTGAGATGAACCTGAAAATTACAGAGCTTGAGTTGAAGACACAACCTTCAACTCCACCAGAGGTCAAGAAACATCGTGAAGCTGCTGTGAGGGATGGAGTTGCTGCAGTAGATGCCACGGTGGAAAAATGCACTGTGATATTCGAGCAGTCTATGGAGCTAATCACGAGTCTGCAGGAAGATCCTAACCTGCAAAGGTTGAACACAGAGGCTCGGGAACTACAAGAACAATATGACGAAGCAAAGGCGACAACATGCACCATCACTGTCACACAAAGATTAGCAAAGCTGCAGGAGGCAAAGCAACTGCAAGAACAGGTGGAAGTAGCACAACAGAAAGAGGAAATCCTCAAGGACAGATTGTGGTCTTGGCTAGGTGATGCCTATGTGATCTCCACCACCATTTGGAGAAGTTGGCTAGCTTGCAGAGAACACAACAAAAGATCCAAGAAGATGGTGCAGGACCAACAACCGAACAACTGGTGGAGCAAGTAAAGCAGGTAGTTACGTAGTGCACAACTGAAGTTGCAGTAGCGCAAGTGGATTTTGTGATGTAGCTGACCATTTTGTGGCTGAGTGTGAGCAATGTAAGAAGATGGTAAATAAAATGGATGAAATCCTTGGGAAAAAGCACAAGGAACCTCTCCTTGTCATGAAGACTTCCTTGTAGATGGGCAAGCGAAAGAAATTTTGTACCCATTGTAGCATGAATGGGCACTGGATTGAAAAGTATTGGAAACTCCATCCAGAACTTTGTCCCAAGAAGGACCAAGAGGTCATGCAATCATTTGTAAGGAAAACAATAAGTGGCATAGTGGAAATTCATGTAGTTCCTGAACAACCTTCGAAACAGAGCGGGTGCAGATAGAGAACCCATATCCCAAGATAAGCAAAGGATGGGTAGACTATTTTGTATATTTTGCTTGCTTTGTAAAATTGTAAATACTTGTTGTATATTCCTGTTTAGGTACTTTGTACAGTTAATTCATGTACAATCACTTATCTGCAACAAGTGTGTTTTCTTTGGAATGATGCTATTTTGGCTTGATGATGAGTCCATTTGTTTGGGTACTTTTGGGATGAGCATTTGTATTTCTCCAATATGTCTACATGCACTTAGTTATACAAGTATTTCGATGAGATTTTTTTTTGTGAATTTGATATTTAATAAATATTGTGCAGAATATGACCATAATCATGTGGACAAAGCTAAGAATGTCATTGCACAAGTGCAACTTAAGGACAACAAAGAAAAATGTAAATTAATGCATGGCAAGCATTGAGTTGCTTCTGATTTCTAGGTGGAAGATCAAGTTTGTCTTCATCAAAAAGAGAATTCAAGGAGAAGTTTGTTTGAGTCAAAGAAATATGGTTTTGGATAGACTGTTCAGATTCCATCCATTGATGTTTTTGTTCCTACATGTTTAGAATAATGGCAACACGCCACAATTCTTGACAGGAACATAAGGACTTCACACAGAGGCAAGGTGGAGTACCTTGATTGGAGCTCGAAGGCACCAATTAAAATAGAATGATAAGGATTGAGATTGGGAAAGTTAATGAGTTTTTTCCACACTTATTTGCTAAGTGAAGGTAAAATTTGGAGGTCTAAAAGTTCCTAGTGGGGAGGTATGATTCGGAGATAAGAAATAGGCTCAAAATGAAAGTGATCAGAATCTCCCAAAACTTGCATCAAGTCGTAGTGTTCATCTTCTAATTCCAACAACACTTGAATTAACTCAATTTGGCATCGTATGAAGAAGTTATGGTGTCCTGAAGTTTTTGATCAATAACTAAAACACCAACAACAGGGTTGACTAGGTAGTTTGTATAGATGACACCATAAAATGACTATGCAGGGTACGATTAATAGTGGACCAATCAAATCTTAACATGTGGCATCATCATACAAGTTGCATTCGGTGCATCTTTGTTTGTTCATGCGGTTTGAGGTGGCATAATGAGAAGGCTCCACGTGGCCCAATGAGGGGGCACCACGTGGTTGGCCAATTTTTTATAAGGATGAATGGTATCGGTAGGGTTTGATCCCCAGAACTACTATATAACAAGTCCACGACCTACCGTCACATCAACACATTATTTCTTAATAACTATGGGAGGCTGCATATATCTAAGTTTCAATGTTTTAACATTTGGGGGAAGGGGGAGGGGGCGCTTGGCTCCAACCCACGTATTGCCCATAGGACTTGCAAAGGAATAGAAGGCGAGGGTGAGATTTATAGTCCCCAAACCCTGTCTCATAGGAATCAATTGACCACCAATGAGAGGTAAGGAGGAGGGGGCGGGCGGTCAAGCCTAACCCCAAATTTAGATTGCGCCATATGTCGAAACCCAACGAGGGAAGGGGTAGACCTAGTGGCACCTAACCCACGCCAACCCCCGGTCCTGTGAGCCATTATATGACCATGACAAAGTAGTGGAGGGCTTAGTTACTGGGGGCGGGTAGATAGCCCCAACCCCCGACCACTTGGGCACCACGTGACCCTGATCCGATGCATAGGGGTTATTGGTGAATTTAATGAGGTGACAAAATGCACCTTTTGCGGTAGGAATCTCGTCAGCCCCAAGCAAATTTTTCACTCGATAGAATGTATAAAGGGAGAAATTCTCGCACATTTAGAAGGTTTTGCCAATTTGTAGGATAGATAGCACAACTTGGCTTGGAGAAGCATATGTTGCTCAATTTTTAACCTTTTTGAGCTCAAGAAGAGCCTAGATGGGGTTTTTTGAGCGTTTTGGACTCAATGGATGCCTCAATTTTATGATTTGAGCACTTTATGATAGTTTTTCTTGCAGAATCAAGTATTTTAGTGCTATAGGTAGAGACTATTTTGAAGCAGTATGGAGGCAAATTTAAGCATGGAGAGATCATAGTTAGAGGTTTTCCAACCCTCCAGTTTCATTTGCAATAACTGTTACTTCAGTAGAGCAGCTCATTTCAGTATTTTCTCAATGTGTTAAGGAGATAAGCCCTTTTAAACTCTTCATTGTGAAGGAGTTGCATGTTTATGCTCTTGAATTTAGGTGGAGTACAAGGACTTATTATGTGAGAGCCCTTTTTATGTTGACATTTTCATGACTTTCTATAGGGATTCATATTTCTGAGTGAGCATTCTTTATAGGAGAATGTGTATTTGTAGGAGAGACAAGCCACTCTATTTTCAACAAGTAGTAGTGTACTCATTTTCTGCTGAAATCAATATAGAGGTCTAGCTATTGGAGCAAGCCCGAAGACGTAGCCCAAGAGGGGTGAAATTTGTTATCAAATGCTGGTTTCTTCTCTTCATGTTTAACATCTTGACTTGCATGTGAATTTGTTTCTCTTCTAAGTTCATGTGAAGACTTCACTCGCCATCTTGAAGAGATTGTGAAACATATTTTACCTTTAAAGACCCATTTTGTTAACTTGCAAAGTGTCAGAGGACAATCGATTTGTTGGAAAAAATGTTAATACTGAGAGGGGGGTGAATCAATATTAAGGCTAATTTTCACTTCTCTATGCTAATTTACTTTCCTTATTAAAACTTGGAAACCATCCATCTACTCAGCAAGAACATATAATATGGAAGCAATATGAAATCAACATACAAGCACACACCATGAGCATCATATAGATGAGACACAAGGTTTTACTTGGAAACCCTTTCAAGGAAAAACCACCAAAGCTTGTTGTTGTTATTGATGTGAAATAAGAGAACCTACCCCATTACATCAATCTGTTTTGTGAGACACCACCCACAGGAAGCACCAACTCCCTTTGATTGTTTGCTAGCACCCACTAGCAGGAAGTACCAACTCACTCCTTTTGTAGACACATGTCTAGCTTACCAGAAGCACCATGTGAAGCACCAACTTCAAGGATTGTTTGCAAGCACCAACTTGCTTGGATTTATGAAAGCACCAATTTGCAGGAAGCACCAACCCCCAAGCCTTCTCAGGCACCCACTAGAGATGGAAGCACCAACTTCCTATATGCAGGCTCAAACCCACACTCAACAAGGAACTCAATGTTCTCTGTAATTGGAAGCCACTACCTGATGTCAACTCTATCCTCTTCACAGTTTAGTTCACTCTGCTCACTCTGCAATTTCCCAATGATATGCTCAACAATAGTCACTAACACACACCGAACACACATTCCTTATTTCACTCTTCTCTTTGACTACATACAATCATCTCTCGACATCTTTTATTCATCAAGCCTTCTCAGCCTTACACACCATCGCACTGGCTTACTCAGACTTCTTCACACAAAATAGGCACCTTCGACTTGTCTCACAGTAGTGCATCTTCTCTTGGTGTCTCTTACATTTGAATATGCACTCGCAACCTTTCTCTACAGAATAAGCTCACTTAGCTTCACTCAGCAGCGCGTTCATAATTCAGAGCTCTCGTATCATCTCTCTCACACAAATGCTACTCCCCCAGTTTTCTCAACTAGGATTCTCTGTTTTGTTCCTTTGTTTCCCTCAAGTGGATGCCGCCACTATTGTCCTATCTCAATACTAGCCAAGTGTACTTCAGCATGGATTTTACATTCTGTTGTTGCAATTGACTTGGTCTCTGCCATTGCATTAAACATGTGAATGGCCACTTGAATATTTTCTCCATTATGAGAAATAATTCGCAGTCCAAATCTACACTCGAACTAGGAACAATCCATTCTTTAGACAATTTTGCTATCACTGAGGCTTTCCATGCTTATTCATGGTTTCACACAACTTGGTTGTTCTTCGACATGGCTTATCTATGGACCACCATCCTAGTTACCTTGTCCCAACGCTTTTTACAGACCCATCTGGTTCCATAAACCAAATCCATCGATTTGCATTTGTTCTTCAGCTACCAACCCATTCATCTCTTTAACTTACTAAGGTATACATTAGAGCATCGATATGGCTTGTCTCACCTTAACTCATATCCAACACTCTAATCGTGGTCCTATTTGCCTTGACCCAATGATCTTTGACAATAGCCATTAATCCTGAGACCATATCCTCTACATGGTCATAGTCCTTGTTGCTGACTCATTGTTATAGATCTATTTGGGCACATCACTCTCATCATTCAGATCAGTACCATTAGGGCTCATAAAACTATAATTCAGTTGCTACATGCCCTAGACAAGTCATCATTTTGAATGCTTGAAACCCTCCAGAATTTCCTCCTTGAGGGACCAATGCAACCTTGGACAGGAGTAAGTGTGCTTCAGTGTAGGTAGGCCCATGTTAGGGTGCTTTGCATTTCACCTAGGCCCACTTTGACCTGCACTAGGTGAGATTGAGAGAAATTTACATAGGGTTCTAGGAATAGTCTTATCTTCTGGAGCCATCTAGAAGATTCCCACACTTATCATCTCCTATGAGCTCAAAATTGGATAAGGAATGAGTTACGTAACCTCCTATCCTCTCATCCCTTCCTCCATGGAAACTAACTCTAAGTTTGCAAGGCCATTCAATACCCTCATTATGACAAAACCTCCTCCATTTGCCTATAAATTAAGCACTCATCTAAGTGATCAGGGGTTGGACTTTGAGAATTTGTAAGGAGATACTATTGGTGTGAGAATTGATAGTATAAGCAAGTGTTGTTATGCTGATGGAGTGTTGTGCTATTGATGTGATGTTGGTTGGAACCTAAGCTGGAAGAGTGACAATTGATCGGACTTCATGGTTGTAATTCTTCCTTCTACTTAATAAAGCTGTTTACACTTTTTTCCATATGCTTATCTTGATATATGATGTTTATATGTGTGAATGTATCTTGTTGAAAATGCAACAAGATGATGGAGCTTAGTGAAAAGAAGTCACGTTCACTAAGTGGGCCCACATGCTATTTTTGGCGCAAAGTCTATTTTTAGACTATGTTTATTTTTAGACATATGGATCATGGTCTATGAGTTGCAGGATGCTATTTGTGGATGATTAGTCAAGTTGGTAAAAATAGATGGACCTCTATTTTTAGACATATGGGTGGAGTCTATTTTTAGACTGCCAGGCTAAAAATAGAATAGTCGAATATTATTAGCTCTTAATAATATTTGGACTATAAACATTATCTTATTCTCTTGGGGCACTTCAGTTTGAGCTACAGATGTGGCACATGCAACTGCCAGAAGGAAATACGCTTTTCTAATGGATTAGTTGAGCTATTGCATGAAGGACTTCAATTAGAACTTCAGTGATTGAGTTTGGTGGAGTTGAATGAGGAGTTGATGGAGTTGTGTTCAGTTTGACTTAGTTGAACTAGTTGTATTTAGTCTAACTAACAAATACACTAGTGTTGAGTGGTGTGAATTAGTTATTAATTAAGTCATTTATTATTAACTCATGAGTCAACTGAGGAATACATTAGTTAACTCAGTGCATGGAAAGTTCAGTGGAGACAAGTGTTAGAGATGAGTGAAAGGGCAAGACAACTGTTAGTTGTGACTATAGTTGTGCATGTGATTTGCACAATCAGTGGATTGAGTTGCCAATGACAATTGTGTAGTGTTACACAAGAGAAATACGAGTTTGGTTCAGCCATTCTATCTATTCTCATGCAGGATTGCGCAGTGGAGGCAGGCAAGCAGCGGAGAAGATTTGAACTTGTGATTGATTCAGATGTGAGCTAGTTTGTGTGTAACAGGTGGAGATAGTGCTGAGTACTTGCGAGGAGTATTGTACTATGTATTGTTACATGTTCTCAATCAATATAATATACAGATAGTTGGGGGTTTTCAGCTGCATGATTTCCCCGTGATATAATGTGTTGATATGTGTGATTGATGCTTCAATGTGCACATGCGATTGTTTCTTAATTCCGAAAAATTGATGATCAACGTAGAGGAGGTTATGTATTGTGCATGATTCCACAAATAGTGTATAATCAGGATAATATCTATGAATAGGTGTCATATTATTCAAAATTTATACATGGTATCAGAGCTGGTTAATTTGTAGAAAAATTTCTACAGGAAATCAAAGCGAGGATTGATCATCAGATCTATTATTCAGGAAGTGATTACGTTTTATTTCTTCAGGCAGAGTCTGTAATAAGGCCAGGTAGCTTCTCGATTCATCCTTCTTTTGGAAGGTGAGATTTCCGATGAATGCCCATACAGTTGATCTCTGTACGAGAAATACATTTTTCTGACGAATTTTAGATCAGAAGTGGTTGAGTTTTGAGCTAGTGGAATTCGAATTTGCAGCAGTGTTTTCTTGGTGTCAAAGTTGAAATGTCTTTCAACGGATTGCGATTGGAGTATGCCCTTGAGGGCAGCTCGAACTGTATTGCATGGAAGGACAAGATGGAGGCGGTGTTAGATGATAATGGGTTGAAGGAGTTCATAGATGTGGATGTCCCAAAACCTATTGATGCTGCTCAAGTCGGGGATTGGCAAAAGAAGACAACAAAGTGTCGAATGATTCTGTTGGAGGGCGTGAGGGATCACATTGTGTCCAGCCTCCATGGAAAGGCTTCTCCATACTTGATGTGGAAGGCGTTGACAGATCTATTCTAAAGCAAGAGCGACCAAAGGAAGTTGGCGCTTAAGGATAAACTCAGAAACATAAAGTGTGAGAATGGAGACAGTATGCCCGAGTATCTCACGAAGTTCACCCAATGCCAG
>APFE030065448.1:0-17120 GCA_000404065.3 Pinus taeda | reverse complement strand
ATTTTACATCACTTAAATTCTATGTAATTTCACATCTCACTTTTTCATTTGAAACTTACTTTTTCCATAAAAAAAATAGTTGTCCATAGAAGGCTCTAGAAATTTCTTTACAAGGAATTTTTACGAAAACGGAAGCCCATCAATATTTGCTGCAAAACTATGTTAATATTGGATAGAATGTACCAACATAACACATCAATGAAGTAAAATCTTTATGAAATAAATAAAAGGAATAAATAGCTGAATCCTGGAAACCCATCTTTGTCGTGAAAGTGTGAACCAACAGCATGCATCAATTAAGTAAAATGAATAGATCCATAAACAATGCAAATTCTATGAAATAAATAGAGGAACCCTAGGAGGTGATCATCGCTGTGGAGAAAATGTAGGCTCATGTCTGCATGTGGGACAGGAGATGTTACGACTAAACCATTCGAGAATGCAATGTGAATGATAAAAGTGGTTGCATTTCAATTGTTTTGCAGGCTCCTCATTTTTAAACTTCTCGAGACAAATTGCGCACATCATTTCATCAGCGTCGTTCGGGGGAATTATATGGTCCGGCAAACCATCCACTAGTTGTGTAGGGGAACTACTTAGCGCTTCCTCTCTAGAGTAATTCAGCGATATAGTCATAATTTCGCGTTCGAAACTGAAGTTATATGTACCCTCTTGTAGATGTTGTATCATCTGATGCCAACTGAATCTGGAATTCCAAATTATTTGGGTGGAGTACTGGACTATATTGTGGGGTTGGCGAAAGTCCAGTAAGTATCGAATTACAATCATATTTTCAGCCAACCTAAATGTGGTGAGATAGTCATCATTCACATTTTCATGGCTTAGACTAATTCTGCAATGGATCATATATTTGCCATGGATCATCTAAATCACGTAAATTAGCATTTTCTGAAAATGTTAAATTCTGTAATATCCGAGGACCTAAGTAAACCGACGAATAAAATGAAGATCCACGTAGCCCATGATTAACAATCACGCTTGAAGATTAGTGTGGTTAAACATACCCACATTATCGATTATTAAATATTTAAATCACACTTCAATCATGGAAAAGTCTTCATTAGTTTTACGAAAAGGCATATTTACAAGTTTATTGATTCATTAATAGGCAGAGCAGCTGGGTAATGTATTTGTTTCAATTCAATCGTGATCATATACTTTAAATATGGGTTGAGGAAGATTGGTGGTTATTTATCTTTAATGTTTTTTGGAAGATAAAATAAATTTGGAAAAAAAAACAAAAATTATTATAGATTTTTAAATATAGGCTGAGGAAGATTGATGGACATTTAAATTTATTTATCTTTAAGGTTTTTTAAAAAATAAAATAATGTTGGAAGAAAAACAAAATTTATTTTAATTTAATTTTTTTTGGGAGGAAAAAATTTTAGTCAAACTTATATAGTATTGTAATTATTAATACTTATTTAAAGGAAGTATTGAGAATGACCCTTTGCAAAGAAATAAATGAGAGATTTGGAAAGAAATATCATGAAGTGCTTGACCAAATAGACCTCCAAAATAAAGCTTCTTGTTAAAATTATGAATTCTTCAACAATGAAAATAATTTTCAGATATTTACCCAAATGAATTTTATAGAAAAATGCATCTTACAAAAAAATATAAGGAGCATTAAACGAGCGCGGTTTCTATGCCGACTGTGGGGTTTCTTATCCATTAAGCAGCAACTACAGTGCTCGATGATGTAGTGAAAAACAGAGAGATGCGTGATCTTTGATACAAGCAAGACTTTAATTGAGGGTCTATCTAAGAAAGGCCATAGAAGCATTGAAGCTTTTGCATGCAATGCTAAAAGAAGATTTCTTATTTAATATCAATACTTGCAGTGTAAAGAAGATTTCTTATTTAATATCAATACTTGTAGTGTCTTGATAGATGGATTTTGTTTAAAGTATTAGGTGCATGAAGCATATATGCTCGTTATCTTAGTGACAAAAAATAAAATCTCGTACAGAACGTTGTGTGAAGCAAATCCTTTATTATATCTATACCTTATTAATCGATGACACTAATTCTTAATTCTCACCCCTGAAATGCAATTTCTGTGTGTACGGGCTCTTTAATACAAGAAAACGAAAGGTCTTCCTTTTTTTTGCGTAAATATTGTTGAATTAATGGAACTTTTCGTTCAAGAAACATGCTATTTATTCACATAGGTTTGTTGCTAACAGTTCAGAGTCTCGTCACAATCATCAACACAGGATTCATGCGACCAAAAGGGCTAAGGAAACGTTTTTATATTTGTCTCTGGTACTAGAAAAGTAATACGGTAGTGATGGAGTCTATTTTCAGTCGTCATGTCAACTCATTAAATCTGCACAACTTGTCCTCTACTAACTTTCATTAATGATAAAATGAGTTACATTGGAAGATTCTTGGATCTCGTATTAGACTTAGTATTCTCCTCTTACCACTGATACAATATCCATGGAATAGAACCAAAATATCCGAGAGAGGAAAAACTACATATTAAAAAAAGAAAAAGCCAAAATTAAATTGTCACGGATTATATAAGTTAGGTGGAAAATTTTATCAATATGATACATATGTAAGTTTCCTAAAATTCTATCTGCAAAATCTCAAACCTGCATCTTTTGTAATATAAATAGACAAAAGTATTGTGTGCATCTTATTGTATGTCTGAATTTTTTCTTATAAATTGTGAATTAACTTCTGTAGAGTAGTAGAATAGGTTTGTGTCTTGTGATTTTGAAAAAACTTTATGAACAATTGTAAATCTACACCATAATTTCTACATCGTATCAGAGCAGGAATTTAGAATTTGTTTCTTAGTAGGTTTGAATTTGCAGTTCATTATAACAAGATCTCTTAAGAGTTGAGAAGATGACCCTCAAAATATTGAGGCTAGAGTGTTCCTTGGAAGGAAACTCTAATTTCATTGAATGGAAGGATCACATGGAGGAGGTATTTGATGACAATGGATTGCTAGAATACATCAAGAGAGATGTTACAAAGCAAGTAGAATAAGATGCCCAAGACATTTCTCATTGGAAGAAAGATGTAGCCAAGGCGTGGAGAATGATATTGGAGGGAGTACTGGACCACATTGTGAGCAATATCCATGGGAAAAAAAATCCTTATGCAATGTGGTAAGCACTGAAAAATCTATTCTAAAATAGTAGTGACCACAAAAAGTTGGTGCTCAAGGATAAAGTTTGAAATATCAAGATGTAGAATATAAAACATTTTGACCACTTCCAATATACATTGGGGTTTCAACCCAAAGAATGCATTACTATCCCAAGCTCCTTTGTTGTGATACATCCACCTCCTGATCCTTGTCAAACAAGCTAAATGCCTCCATGAACTTATACATAACCTCCATCCCATATTCCTTTAGTAGATAAAACCCTTCTCTTATTTTTTGACCATGCTAATCTACCATCCATCCCATATTATCTCATGAGCCTTGTGTAAACCACCAATTCATTCAAGGATGGGGATTTTGATGCATACTCTAACCATATTTGTTAGATACTTTCCCCCTTGTCTTACTTATGGTGTCTTGAGTTGGCCTCCTCTAAATATGCCCCAATCTCCTTAAGTTATTTGGATGGTAGCCTTTGAATGCTAACCCCATTTTACTGGAGATCCTTGACATGTCCCTTGAAATTTTGATTCAGCCCCATGATCTATTTTATGTTAGTGAGTCAAAAGCTTTAGATTTCTTTGCCACATATTCAGTCATGACGGAACACTATACCACTAGTTTTAAGAATCTTGTGGTTACTATCACTACAATAAATGTATATTGTGTTTTAGAGGAGACAAGAATTGTATATTTCCCTTTGGGACACTCCAAAAATATTTTGATGCACCCTATTTCTCTAACACTCTAGTCTACTTTATGACCTTAATTCCCATTCCATGTTCATCCATGTGGACGCACTTTATGATGTTTTAGGACAACCTAATGTCCTTGTCAACTCCCTCTCATCTTCCTTGTGAGGTTTTATAGGACTTGTGTATCCAACAAGAAATTTGGGAGATGAATACCATCAAGGTAGAAAGTCAAGGGGTTTTCAAGCCATTTATTTAGGGTTCCCACTAGTATAGTCCCACCATATGATCAACCCAATCCCTAAATTGGGGTCTAGTGCTATTTCAATTAATTATTAGATGATCACGGTGGGCCATAATTCTAAGTTAAATTTTATGAATCTTCATAGGATATTATTGGAGATACTTGAGGATAAACCTCCTTGTCTAAAGGGTTAAGGAAGGATTTTGACATCAATATCGAACCATCAACCATATCCTCAACATATCAAACCATCAATCAAGAATACAATTGAGGTGAAGCATGGGCATCCTCTGTGGCCCACATTGTTCAGGATATATATCAATCTCTGAATGCCTCTACACTCCACCAACTGTGCATCAATAAAATTTTGGCTTTCCCCACTGTCCACCGAGATGGATACACAATTGTCCCTGCATTGTGCCTATGATTGCCAAAATTGCAAAATTAGGATTTCCCATGTCAAAATTTTAATTCAATACTAACCATGCATTGGAAGGCCATTAACACAATAGTAAGACATAAAAAATGAATAATTGACACAATTACAAAATATAATACATACATTCAATTTTATATCACAAGGTATCTAGATGTTAATTAAGCAAGTTCACACGAAGAGAGAAAGGAAATGTCATGATACATTGTTCAATTTGTAATCAAGAGAATTATCTTGGATAAGGGAGAAGTAACATTTAGTTTCTTTCTCATATATAAAGGAAAAATTATGAAGCAATGTCAAATTCCTTTTGTTAAGAAATGTTGTTGTAAATGATGTTAGAAGGCTTGCATTGTAGGCAAGACCCTCACACCATACTAGATTGTCTTAACCAAAGCATGTTAACCATGTCGAGGGATCTCAAATTTCATGAGAATATTCAATGAGTGACCATAAATGAGGGGTATCAAAGTGGCTAATAATCATAGTTTATGGTGGATTATTGTCATCGTACATAACATCCATGGTCCAAGTCATTTGCTTGGTGCCCAATGTTGTTGAATCATTGTATTTCATCATGGTAGCATATCTTTCCTTTTTTCAAGAAACAATATATTGAAAATAAATTAAGTTACATCTCATGCAAATGTTCAATATTGTTGTGTTGTGAGTGATTTTCATGTTATATGTATCGTATACCTATAATCACTTATCTCAAGCCTATTTTAAGAAATAAAGGAAGAGGTGCAAGGCCTTTCCATAAGGACTCCCACCAACTCCTCTCCTCATAACAATCTTTCAAATGTTGGCCCATAAATCAAACACATGCCCTTGTTTCTCTAGTTTGGAAACCCTTGGATGGATTTGACAATGAACTCCTCCCAAACACTACTTTAACCATCTATTGAATGCCTTTGATTGGTATGTGTAAATGAATTTGATTGATTCCTGGAGAGGTGTGAAATCTAATTTTTCATTGACATAATGCAAACACGAAATTTAACCCTAGGTAGTCAAAATTTCAGCCTTACAAATCTCTCATCCAATATTAAATACTTCACTAATTAGTTGAGTGGTAATATCCTTCAAAATATATTAAATATTAGAGGCATTCATATTAATAGAAAAAATAAGAATAGTATTTAATATTAAGTTATAATGCAAGTAGCTGCCAAGTTGACATATGAGACCCCCTTGTTTGTGAGATAAGGGATTCCCTCCATTTATTGCTTTAACTATTTAATCTATGGAGGTGTACATACCTTAATTTCCTTTGGATCCAAACGTGTGACCTTTAAAGAGGAAACACTTTAACACAAATTGAACAAGTAAATACAAACTTAATTTGTATATGTGTCAAAGTTATTTTGAGAGTTGTATGGCACACTTAATTTTGTATAGAAGCGAGGGAATACTTGAAGGGTTGATCACAACAAACATGTATGGTGAGTTATGATTATCATAGGTATATTAGTTTGGTTTTCCCAATCCAGAACTTGCACACTTTGTTACTACTGTTAAAGGCATGTCATGATGGTTTACTAGTTTAACATCATGTACATTTAGTTGTGTCTATTAAAGGCATGTGAGTTCAATGACAAAAACAATGGTTTGTCAACTTGGTCAGCTTAGTCAATTATGTGTTAATCATCTCAATGAACAACATATGAGGTCAATTAGCTTAGTCATTGACATATGCACATTCCATTGTCACTATTAGTGACATGTTAGGTTGGATATTAACATGTATTTTTGATTAACATTATCTAGGAGATTAACCATATCAACATGTATGTTTGACTACAATTATGGGAGGTATGTTAGATAGGTCAACCCCATCAACAACATTTATGTTCAATTGCACGTGTTAGAGGCATTAAAAAATGGTCACTTCATTAGTAACATGTACATTTTGGTTATCACTATTAAAGGTGTGTTAGGTTGGTTAACTTGATCAATGACTTGTATGTTTGGTTACAATTATTAAAACCTCACTTGATTGTTTAATGCAGTAAATGGAGTGTAAGTCTAGTTACCATTGTTGAAGGCATGTTTTGTTAGTTAACTTAGTTAACCTCATATACGTTCAACTATGATTGTTAAAGCCATCCAAGGCTACTAAACCCATTTAAAGTAGTGCATAACATCGACGCGGGCTTTCTTATTGCGTTGTGTGTGAGTATAGTGTGTTATTTGTTTTGTAGGTCAAAGATTTTTCATTAATCAAAAAGTATGTACAAGGGTGTCAAAATGCATGTGGCCTCACCTCGACGAGGTTTGTTGACCAATGTTATTACCATGGACTGAATTGCCTTCTTAAGGGGGTTGCTTATTGAATATGGGGCTATGTCTGAGTCTCAAGTGACTTTAATAGAATAAATTCCACTTAGTTGTGATTGCTGAGCCAAAGGTGTGCTTCATAACTATTGAGACGCTTCTACCATATTGCAATGTCTCAAATCAAATAATCTCGACTTGCTTGTGTTGATCGAAAATATTTCAATCCAAAAGACAAATGTATGTCAAATAAAGTTAAATATCCTAATGCTTATTGACCCACACCACCAACCTTCCTAAATTTATCTCCTTGCTTGTGCTTGTTTAGCTATCTTAGAATGGCCGTAACTAACATGATATTTTTCTCGTCAAAGCTTTGAAATGTTTATGAACAAGATATTTTACCTTATGTACGTTACTTTTGTGATATTATGCATTACATTGATATAAATTTTATCTTGACCTAAAGCTTGAGTTCTTTGAGTTGGAATCATTTTCTACTTAAAACGTTGGAGACAAAAATCATTCATATGTTAAGCATAGTTGTAACTGTTTCTTATTAGTGAAATGTTTTCCCAAGATTTACAGGCGAAAATACTTTTGTTGGCAATAATTTTTTCTAACAAATTCTTTCTCCTAGGATCTTGTGAATTCAAAAATTTCAGTATTGTTTTTTGTTCTGTTCTAACTAGATATGTAACATTGCATTTAATATGGACATCCATGAAAGAAAGTGAATAGGGGCTAAAGTTATTTGAAGGAAGTACTCTACCTGGCCGAAAAGGATAATATCTTATGAGAACCTGTGTTTGATTGGAACTTTGTTTATGCATTTTACCGAAGGAAACCTTTAGTATCTTATGTATTGGACAGTGCTAGGGTTTCTTCTTCTAAGACTTGGGCCTTTAAGCTTATTAGGATTAGGGCATCTTTAGAAAGGCATTTAAGGCTTCATGAATTTATGCATTTATTGCTTTGAACAATGCTAGGGCAAGAGAGTTCGTCATTACATGTGCCTAGGAGGGCTTCATGGTAAGGCTTCTTCATTCATCATAGATCATGCATGTTGGGCATGGAATCCCCCCACAACATGTTTTGGGGCTCAACACCCAAGTTTTGAGTGATATTATTGTAAAGATCCACGAATTGCGGGTGCGAAATGTATGTTAGAGTCATAGGGTTGTCCGCCCTAAGTTTGAATGTAATGTTGGGCTGATAGAGCGAGGCTCTGAGTTGTAAAGATATCATCATCAATATGGAATCTAATGGATAGAATGAGATAGAGAAGCATAGAAGAAGAATCTAAGTGTGCCTTGGCTTGTAGTAGTAGGAAGAGGCTTTGCAGCTGAGTGCACAGACACTTGCAACTGAATGCACAGGGTGGAGTTGAGTCTGTAACCAGAGAAAATATTAATAAAGAAAGGTTTTGTTACCAATTCTATGCAAATGTTCTGATTTATTACATGTTTGATATCAATTGCAATTATACTGTTTATTTACCGCGCGCACTTATATGAATTGTGAATATTATTAAGTATAACTTAAAGCATACAAATAAGCTAAGTTAATCAAATAACATTGGATGATTAGTACGAACTTGGGTAATAACATTGTTTGGCCCGTGAGTAAGGCTGCGCGATGGCAGTATCTTAGGCTGCGAGGTACAGGAAGGTGCGCGTAGCAACGTCCGTAACTGCAGACCACTTGAAACCATCAAACATCTCTAGGGTGTAGAAACCTAGTTATAGTACCCTCCCATACTGCTTTGGGTGAGACCTCAATCTGCGCTCTGAGGACTATTGCTGAAAGGGCTAGAGTACCACGATTTGTTTGGCTAAATCACCTTTGAACCTGGGTAAGGCCCCAACAAGCCAATAAATGGTTCTGCTGCCAGGACCAGGATCTGAATAAGGGATGTTTGATGTCGTATCACTGGAATCCAACAAATAAAGAAATTGAAGGGTGATTGGATAGAAAGATTCACGAGTTCGCGGCACAGGAAAACAGGAATCTACGAGTATAAAAGGAACAATGGTTAGAGCGCTACTTATATACAGAAATCCACGAAATTTTCTTTGCATCCTTCCCCTCTGAGTTGTATGAGTGGATCGCAAAGCTAGCAGACGATCAGGGAAGGTGTAGGCTTGATAAACCGATTGTGTGGACTCCAAAATTGGTGTGCAGTCTAGAAGCATAGGAAAATAAGATCGTGCGCGTTGTGGACCATTGGCTCGATCGAATTATAGGAGGGTTTATCACCAAGTTCGCGATAGACACGACAATCAGCTACAACGAGGCGAAACAATGCTTCCTTGAAGGACTGCGAGGTAAGTACATTAAATCGTTGAACACTTGGATTAAAAAGCTATTGTGTGAACAGTGGGTTATGCAAATAAATTGATGTTTAGGGCTACGCGAAGTGGGAGGATCTATTGAAAAGAAGGCAACACAGAGATAGAAAATAGCCCCTTGATTTCGCCGCGGGGGGAATGAGAGGAAGAGCTTGCGAAAGTTTCTTCAAGAAGTGTGATTAGTCTGATAAGGTAGGGAATTCTGCACATACCACCCCCATCTACAATGCCACCAGTTTCACCATCGTCAACCCCATCTCTGCCCACACCACCTCCGCTACCACCACAGTTCAAAATGGCGAGTGCGATAAAATTGTCGGTATTAACAAGAGTAGGGAACGGAGATCCATACCAATTTTGGTTCGTAGTAAAGGCTGTATGGGAAGCACATGGAGTCGTCAATGACAATATAAAGAAGGCAACATTGGTGAGCGCATTGCAGGATTATGCACTGAAATGGTACATTAAGCATTCTAATGACCATCCAAACGCGGTGATCATAGATATCTAGGCCACACTAATCATGGAATTTAGTAGGCCAAAATCAGAGACACAGTTGATTATCGGGTTTAAGGAAATTGCGATGCTTCTAGGTGAGACCCCATGTGATCTGGATCAGAGACTGAAGAGTATGATTCACGAAGCCAACATGACCTTGACGGATGAATAGCACAACACATGGTTTGTAGTGTCATTAACACCACATTTAAGGATGGCACTGTCACATCAAAAGATATCCACCAAGGCCGAAGCTTTGGAGACTGCAATGAGACTGCATAAAACTCCAATACAAGATCCTGGCCTGGGAGTCCAACAAATACACATGCAACTGCAAAATTTGTGGCTCGAAATGCAGAGTTTGAAATAGGACAAGACAACTCGTCCAGAGGCGTGCGAGGAGGTATGGTGCATAAAATGCAAAGACCAGGGGCATGGCAAGGACCATTCTCCAGTCTTCGCGAACTACTTGGCGAGAGGAGGGTCCATGCCATTAAGACCAGAGGCACAAGAAGGACCGAGTGCGGTGCCTGCATTATGGTGTGCGATTTGTCAGATAGGAGGAAAACACACTACAGATAATTGTCACCTAATACAAAAGTATACGCAGATGTCCCAACAATTGTTTTGTAATTTCTGCAGGTCGGAAGGCCATGATGAGCGCACCTGCAGAAGTTACGAGCTAATGATGTATCAGAATCCTGCCTATAGAGTGCAGACCAAAATGAGAGCCCTCGATCCAAATGCAGTGATGGGGCGCGCTAAATTTCAGGGCCGCAGACGAGGTTGAGGTGGAATGGCACGAGGAAGGGGTCACAAACAACTGATCTGTTACAATTGTGGAGGTCCAGCGCATTATGCCCGTAATTGTACAAATCTGATGAGAGCATCATGTTTATATTGTACCCAATTTGATCATGAGATGGAGGATTTCCCTGCAATGATAGTGAGGTTGCGCGATTAAGGAGTACTCCAGCCTCCCCCGACTCAGAAACTACAAATGATGAGGTTTGGGTTGTGCGACAAGGACCCGACTGTAAACATCATGCTCCCAAGCGGTATCATGACAGGAGATGACAAAGGTAAGCAACCTGAAGAAAGTGCGTGGGTTCGCAAGGCTCCTACAAAGGAATCTGAATTTGATTTGGAGCATGCGAAGGAGACATTCATGGAAGCTAAGAAGAGCTTCACGAAGGCCTCCACTTTAGGTAGTAAGGATCAACTAGAATCGAGGAGGGATCACTCAATGCTCGAGGGAGTGAAAAGAGTACAAGAACTCATCACTATATGTGCTAGGTCAGTAGAACCACGCGTAGTTCGGAAGTTCAGAAAGCATGCATTGCGAATAGGAAGGGAAATGAGACTGACTACGCAAATCAAAGAATATGAAATGGATCAAGTGATTCTAGATTTAGGATCAGATGAAAACATACTGCCAAAGCAAACATGGCAACACATGGGTAGGCCTGCGTTGCAGTGGTCTCCTATTCAATTACAAATGGAAAACCAGTAGAAGATCCTATAGATGGGAAGATTGCAGGGGATAATAGTAGACATTGAAGGTGCGGGCACACTTGAAGATTGCGAGGTGATAGATATTGTCGATGACAACAATCCCTATCCCATGCTACTGGGAATAGATTGGGCCACTGATCTGAACGGAGTGATAAATCTGAAGAAGCACAAAATGATTTTCGAAAAAAAGTCACTACACATAGTGGTACCTTTAGACCCTGTGGAAGGATCGTGCTACACAGAGCTAGTGCGCAACGACGAGAGTAAGGACGAACTAGACTATCTCTACAAGATAACTTCTCAAGAGCAAGATTGGGTGAATCCAACAGCAGATGGCAAAATTTCGTGGGAGTGTGAAAGCTCCTGCACTTCAGATTCAGATGAAGAAATAGAACGATGGCAGAACCAGTTACATGAGGTAACCACACTCAGTTGCAACATGATGGTAAGATCACTGCATTGTGTGACAACCAAGGTGAGAGATATTCCTATGTATGACGGATTGACCACGCTAGATGAATTCTTGAACAAATTTGAAAGAGAAGTGCTAGAATAACAACAATTCAATGCTCTTAAATGGGCACTAGACGATACACCTGCAAGGTTGTGGGGTACGCATTAGAGAAGCTTTGAGGACTCGCGCGGATGCAGAAGGATGATACACCTACGATTTGGGAAACCGTAGATGCGGTTAGCAAACAAGTATGAAAGATGGGATGATCGATGTACGCACCTCACGAAATGGACCAAGGTCTACGGTGAAGAGCTACAACCTGAATGGGTGCATTTGTTCTATCATACCCATGAATTCGTATACTGAGACAAAGCTCCACCATGGTATGAGCGAATGGGATATCTTGCACAAGGGATTTCTGTTAACTTTCACATTTGAATATCATTGGTGGGATATTGTTGATGATGCGCTACAAGCAGTAAAAGCAACTATCTTTAAAATACCCCGGGAGCCAATGGAAGTACTTCAGTCGGAATGGGCGACATAGCTGAGTTGCGTGCTGGAGTGTTACAATGTAAATGTTGAGGAGGATGATGAGGACCCACAAAATATTAAAATTCCAGAAATAGAAGGCTGTTGCGAGGTTGGCGGACCATTGGGGATCCTAATTTCATCGTGTCACTAGAAACAAAGCAACTAAATATTGGAATGTAGGCAGAATGAAAGTATGAAATGCTTGGAGACTATTGGGATGATGCCTTGGTGGATAAGGTCGCTAAGTTACTCCGCGAATAACAAGACTTATTCCCGACCAAAATTACAGATTTAAAAGGGATCCTTGGCAACTTAGGGATGATGAAGATCATCCTAAAACCCGATGCAGAGCTGGTTAAGTAGAGACCTTACCGCTTGAATCCAAAATATAAGGAAAAGGTCCGCGTAGAATTAGACAAAATGTTTGCAGCTAGAATTATTGAGCTAGTGGAGAAAAAGCAGAAGGGTGAAATAAGAATATGCATGGACCTCAGGAAGCTAAACGATGCCTGTGTACATGACCCAACCCGACATCGTTCACAGATGAAGTATTGGAAAATTTCGGTAGACAAGAAGCATACTCGTTTGCGGATGGTTTCTTGGGGTACCACTAAATTAAGATTGCGTTGGAAGGAGGGAGAAAAATGACCTTTGCAACAGAATGGGGCTACTTTCAATACATAGTTATGCCGTTTGGATTGAAGAACACACTATCCATCTTTTCGGGCATTGTTTTTGCCACGTTTAAAGAATACATCCATAAATTCTTGGAGGTCTATCTGGATGATTGGACTGTCTTTAGATTAGTTAAGCACCATGTAGCAAGCTTACTCTTGATGCTGGATACTTGCCTACAACACCAGATTGCACTGAACCTTAAAAAGTGCACATTCATCATTCCCTTAAGAAGGGGACATGTGGTCTACAAGTAGGGGCTGATGGTGGACCTTGGCGAAGATTGTTGTTATTCTAAATATGGAAGCATTGCGAAGCATTGAACAGCTACGTGCTACCTTGGGACACACTGGGTACTACAGAAAATTTATCAAAAGCTATGCCCAAATCACCGCGCTAATGGAAAAACTATTGAAAAAGGATGTTATATTTTGCTAGAACGATGATTTCATGAAAAGTTTGGATGTCTTGAAGGGGAAATTGGCCTCCGCTCCAATCCTGGTCTTCTCGAAATGGGATGTGGAGTTTCATGTCCATGTTGATGCATCATGTATTGCGCTCGGAGTAGTGCTCACACAGGAGGGCGGGGAAGGCTTGGATCAACCTATTGCATTTGCAAGTTGGAGGTTGTCCAAAGCAGAGAAGAACTATTCCACCACCGAGCGCGAGGGGTTTGCGATGGTGTACACGCTCCAAAAATACCGACACCATGTGCTCAGAGGACATTTCAAGATGTATACCAACCATTCTGTGCTGAAATACCTGGTCAATAAGCCTGTGTTGGGGGGGTGCATATGCAGATGGATCTTATTATTCCAAGAATATGATTTTGAGGTCGCAGTAAAGTCGGGACGCCTTAACACAAGACCAGATCATTTGTCGCTCATTGAGATGGGCGAGGAACCCACTAATTTGGAGGATGGATTACCTCATGCACAACTCTTTTCGGTGTCTGTCGTGGATGGGCACTTCGAAGATATAATCCATTTTCTGACAATAGGGACTATGCTGAAGGAATACTCCATCCAACAGAAGAAGTAATTGGTGGTGCACGCGTCGTATTGTTTTGTCATCGTGGGACACCTATACAAAATGGGAAATGATGAGATATTGCGAAGATATGTACTTGAACTTGAAAGAAGTCAGATCCTCACGGAAGCACATGGGGGTGCTGCAGGAGGACACTATGCAGGATGACCAACTGCACAAAAGATTCTCCGTGCAGGGTTGAGGTGGCCAACCATGCACCAGGGTCTAAAAGCGCACTCTAAGGCTTGCGATATATGTCAAAGGACTGGAAAACCATCACAGAGGGACGAAATGCCATTAAATCCACAAATGAAATTGCAAACATTTGAAAAATGGGCAATCGACTTTGTGGGACCGATCAAACCTCAGGGAAAGCCAAGCGCGTGCTACATCATCATCACAATAGAGTATCTGACATGATGGGCAGAAGCGCAATTAGTCAAAGACTGTACAACTGCGAAGTTTTTGTTCGAAAATGTGTTAACACACTTTGGCTATCCGAAAATATTAATGAGTGATCATGGAACACATTTCCTAAATGAAACTATCAATGTGCTCAGAGAAGAATTCCAGGTGTATCATCAGAAAAGTACACCATACCACCCACAAGCCAATGGGACTGTAGAGGCTTTCAAAAAAATACTGGAGACTGCATTGACCAAAGTGTGCACATGCAACGGACCGATTGGGACTTGCACGTACCTACTATGCTATGGGCTTATAGGAAAATGTGCAAGAATTTGACGGGACAATCACCCTTCGGGTTAGTTTATGGTGTGGAAGTTGTCATGCCGATGGAATATATTGTACCTAGTCTATGAATAACAACACTCACAGGTATGACAGATCGCGAAGCTTTGGAGGAAAGGCTTGCACAATTGGAAGAAATTGAGGAAGAATGGTTTTTGGCTATATTTCATCAGTATGTACCAAAGCAGTAGGAAACATCCTGGTACAACTACCATATCAAGTTGCACACCTTCAAGGAAAATGGCATACTGCTGATGTATGAAAATAAGTTTGAAAAATTTCAGGGAAAATTCATAATGCATTGGCTCGGACCATACGTGGTTAAGGAGGTCAAAAACGGAGGTGTGTCCAGCTAGTCAAACTAAATGGGGAGCCCTTCCTAGGCAAAGTAAATGGCAGTTGCTTGAAGCCTTACATGGGTGGGCCGACTATCTAACTATATGAATATCTAGACATGGAGGTCTTAGGACAGAGGATGCAACAAGTTCATCAAGTAGTAGCTCAGTGCACTATGGACATCAGTACCATTCCAGAATAGTTGGAGGAACTCCATGCCAAGATCGTCGCATTAACAGATTGACTCGAGGGCGAGTCATGATGTTTGTGTTGGGGGGCTGTTGGGAATGGAATACCCCACAACATGTTTTGGGGCTCAAAGCCCAAGTTTTGAGTGATATTATTGTAAAGCTCCATGAATTGCGGGCGCGAAATGTATGTTAGAGTCATAGGGTTGTCCACCTTAAGTTTGAATGTAATGTCGGCCTACCCATGGTCTGCAGACCATGGGATTGTATAAATAGAGTGAGGCTCTGAGTTGTAAAGATATCATCATCAATATGGAATCTAATGGATAGGATGAGATAGTGAAGAATAGAAGAAGAATCTAAGTGTGTCTTGGGTCATAGTAGTAGGAAGAGGCTCTGCAGCTGAGTACGCGGAGGCCTAATAGAGTTCGCAGTTGAGTGCATGGACCCCTGCAACTGAGTGCGTAGTGTGGGGTTGAGTTTGCAACCGGAGAAAAGATTAATAAAGAATGGTTTTGTTCCCAATTTTGTGCATCTATCTTTAGTTATTACATGTTTGATATCAATTGCAATTGTACTGCTTATTTAGTTCGCGCACTTATATGAATTGTGAATATTATTAAGTATAATTGAAAGCATACAACTAAGCTAAGTTAATCAACTAAGATTGGATTATTAGTACGGACTTGGGTAATAACATTAGATGATTAGTACGGACTTGGATGATTAGTACAGACTTAGCAAAATGACCACCATATGGATCGTCTTGACATGCTTCCAAAATATCTAAGATTTCATCTTCCCTAACGCATTTTCTTATTATCAGATCAAAACTAGTATGAAAGAGGTCGCCATTGATCCAACTATATCTAGCACTTTCTCTAATTAATTTTCTTTTCTGTTTATTTGCAAAGTGGGATGGTAATATTCCAGAAGATAAATAGTTAGTTGTATCTGTAAACCATGGAGTTTTAACAGTTATTGCAAATAGATGTTCATCTGGAAAATTATCTGAAATAAGATTTGGATCATGAGGTGAGTGAAGCCTTGAAAGAAATTCACCTACTTGATTATATTTATCTGGTCGATCTTGATTTGTAATGTTAAATTCTTGCATTAGCAATAGCCATCTAGTAATTCTGCCATTTGTAATTGCTTTATTCATTAAATATCTAATGGCTGAATGATATGTGTGAATGAATACTTGATAGCCTATTATGTAATGCCTGAATTTATTAATCGCATGTACTACAGCTAGCATTTATTTTTTTGTAACCATGTAGTTCAACTCTGTTGGTGTTAATTTTTGCTTATGAAATATATGGCATAACTAAACTGGTTTTATTTCTATTTAAGTGATGCACCTATAGTTGTGTCAGATGCACCAGTAGATATATGAAATGGTAATGACCAATTTGGTCCTTGAAGAATGGGGGCAACTCACAATTTTTCTTTTAATAATTGAAATTCATTTTGACAATTATTTGTCCATTGGAATTCAACATCTTTTGCAACTTGAATAGAGGCAGAGCTATTTTACTGAAATTTTCAATAAATCCCCTATATTAGCCTCCATATCCCAAAAAACTTCTTACTTAGTTTTCAATTATAGGTGGAATTAAATTCACAATGACTTATATTTTTGTTGGATCCACCTTAATTCATGATGAAGAAATATGGTGTCCCAACACTATCCCTTCTGTTAACATCATGAAGCACTTTTCATTAGTTATGGATAGATTTGTCTCTATGCATCTTTTCAAAACTTTCTCAATATTTTTCAAAAATCATTAAATGTGTTTCCATATACAGTGAAATCATCCACCTAAACTTCTACATGTTCATGGATTAAATCAACAAAGATTGCAAGGGCTTCTCTTTGAAAAGTAGCAGGTGCATTACATAACCCAAAAGGAAAAAAATTATATGCATATGTTCCCCATGGGAAAGTAAATGTGGGTTTTTCCATGTCTTCCAATGCTATCCCAAT
>APFE030065444.1:284981-302468 GCA_000404065.3 Pinus taeda | reverse complement strand
ATGTCATGATCCCTCCATTCTTGTTCCTCACTCCGACTAGATTAGAAACCCATATAGAGTTTCTAAAAGGAAAAGTTGTTTTTTTCTCTAAGGAATTTATTCAATTCATTCTTATCTTGGATTTCTAAGTTAGGATGAATTCTTCTTACTTTTAATTGGACTCTTTTTTTCACAAGGCATCGTGGGCATTGCATGTTGGATTATTGATGTGTCGAAATTTTTAAGATCATTGTAGGACTATGCAAACACATATTTGTACTTTTTAAGAATATGTATGAAAGTTGTTCTCTTTGTAGGTGAACAAAATAGACATAGATTTATATTTTGTGGATTCTACTCAATGCCTAGATCAATTAATTCATACATCATGGTAGAAAATTTATTTTACAATATTTTAAGTCATAGATATTTTCAAGTTTAACCACATATCTTGGTATGTTATTTTCTTATTTAAGTTTGTTATCTTTGTGTGTTTTATTTAGCTCTCGTTCATGAGTGTCCTCATAAATCACAATGTCATCATAAGTTCCCTCAAAAGTGAGGAAATATATGATATCATAATTATCATTGAAAAGTATCCAGTTTGATACACTATCAGATACAAAGGGTCTAAACACTAATTCCATCGAAAATGTATTTAGACTCAAATCTTCTGCTGGTATAAGTTTGGAAGCTACATTGGAAAGAGGCTTAGCACCAACATTCTGTAATCTAGGAATGGTATTGACATTGAATGCTAGAAAATTGTAAATTAAGTCTTGGACTAATTGTGGATAATTTTTCAAATGATTAGAAACACAATGTATGGTGTTTCTTACCTATTTGAACGCAATTTTAGAATACCCAAAATTTTTAATATTTGTAATTTCATGCTTATAACATTCTATAAAACTTCTATTAATGCTTCACACTCAACTACATTTTGGTGCATTGAAATTCCAATCTATATGTCAACATAGTCCTTTCCCCATTGAAATTTTGTGGAATTCATCTTGATCCTACACCATAATTAGATCTAGATCCACAAAAGTACAGTGACCACATTTGGTTATCTACACCATTATTGCAATTATCACCTATTAGGATAACATTGGTTTGTTTTTTCTAGTTTGAAGTTGAAGTTTGGTCAGATTTTATTTACTCAAGTTTCAATTGTAGTAGATGGTAAAGATTATTTGTCAGTAACATCTAAAACATTATGCAAACTATTCTATTGTTGCTTTGATTTTCTTAACTCAAACAATGATATATTAGCTCTCGTTTTCTTCATGTATTCTATTATACCATAATCTATCTAATAAAAATTTATCAAAGTTTTGGGGACGAACCTATCATGAGAGGGATCTTTATTTAGGGAACTAGCTAGAGAAGGCATCGCATTTAAAGTTGTGGCAGGGGGAAATTTTACTTTTTGTTTGAACAACCAAATTTTCTTCTTGAATTTCATCAATATGGATTCCATCGACATCCCAAGTAACATTAGCATATGATGTTTGTGATTATTCTTTTTCTTCAGCCTCATCATCTTCTTCATTATGTTCTTCACTACCGTCTATTGAAATTTGACCACTTGGAGGAGTTGGAGGATTTCTTTTAATAAATAGCCTCAACATTTATTTTGGAGGAAGATTATTCTCTAGTGTGTTTCTTTAGTTCATCTAATTTATTATATATACCCTTAATAAGTGTTTGCAATATTTCCATGTCAAACACGTATTTGTCCTTTTTCTCTTCTTTGAAGGTAACATTCTTGATAGGATGAGTAGGCTTCTTTTCTTTTGCAACAATTTTGCTAGCAATACCAATAATATATTTTTCTACATTCAAATCTTCTTGCATTGCATCAACTAAAGTAATTTTGGTTGCACATTTCACAAAGATAGTAGTGAATGTAGGAATAACATATCTGTATAATTTGATTTGAACATCATATATGGGCTTGGATGCGACAAGAATTTTATTAAGAAAATTAAGAAACCCTTGATTAAAATATTTGGTTTTCTCCTTGAAACCCATTTTTATTTAGAGATTTATACCAATAAAGCAACTGGGGATTTATCATCACCAAACAATTTAATAAATTTTTCTTCAAATGTGTCCCAATTGTTGATATATTTTAATTGTTAGGAAACTACCAAGTAGATGCTCTATCTTTAAAAGTGTAGGGAAAAAGTTTGCAAACAACATCTTCATTTTGAACACCCCTTAGATTGATGGCCAACATAAATTTATTAATGTGATATTATGGAGACCCTTTATTATCAAGATTTTATTTTGATAACCATTGCTTAGAGTGTTTTTCTAAATTGTGTTGGACACAAGGGACATTAAAAACTCTCAAGGGTTCCCATGGCCTTATTTGTTGTTGTTTTCCAACCATATGAGAAGTAGTAATAGTAACAATTGATGAAATAAGTGAAGATATTGTTACAGGTTGAACATGTGGAGGAATCAGAAATGGAAAAGGTTAAGAGATTTGGACTTGATTTTTTTCACTAGAATCCTCTGGTTCTAGGGGAATTTGGTGTCTATGGGTTTCAATAGTTTTTTATTTACCAACAACAATAGTTTATAGTAGTGGAAAAACTAGTTTTTACTTTCAAATCTAGTTAAACCTCTTGAATGTTGCAACTTAGAAGAAACATCAAAAGCTTTTGGTTGTGAGGAAACAATTTCTATAGATAATTTTGTCAAGGGAAGGTGATATAGGATTTATTTTCTAATATATTCAATAAAATATTGTTTAATTCTCAATGCAGAAGATATGGAAGAGTGACAAATATATTGAAAACTAGATGCTTGCTGAAGAGCCAATTTTTAAACTTCTCCAAAATGAGCAACAAAAATAGGGGTTTCAGGGGATTCTTATCAGAGACTTCTGGACTGGTAGGTGTAGGAGGTGTGGGTGGGGACTTTGATATTTTGAGATGACTATTGGTTTTCTTTTATGGATTAGGTGTCATCCACCATCAAAAGGCCCTCCTTCAAGAACTACAAATGTTGATTAGAAAAAATGACCATGTCAACATTTGAGAAATCACCCAGTTGGGGCCTCAATCACACCCTTTTCAATTTGGGGTGGTAATTTTGACTAGCATATGCACCCAATTTCCACTTAAAGAGTTTACTCCATGATCTGAAATTGGATTCAACGATTTCTTTCACTTTTCCAAAATCAAATAAAACAAAACTTAAGGTCATGTCAATGCTATGAAAGGTTAAAAATGGGTCTTAAAACAATAGGTTTTTTCCAATGTCTCTTCAAACATGAATTAGTATTCATATGCAATTGAACATAATGAACATAACACACAAATTCCATGAAGGTATAATGAAGAGTAAGACAAAGGTTTGTTGACAGAGCTCACCCCTCCTGGGCTACATATCTGGGAATGTCAACATGACTAGACCATTATTATATTTAGTAACAAAATGATGTACATAAACATTTGCTGCAGGTACATATGTGGCTATTACCCCTACAAGGTAATGTTATCCTATAAAGAACTCTCACAACAGCATCAACTCAAGACATCTCCTACAAAGATGACATACTTCAAATCAAAATGAGTTAAAAAGGACAGGTGCACACTTCAATTCCACATTGAAGCACATAGAAAAAAAATTGTATTAAAATACGTTGAACCTACGTTGAAACTTGTGGGTTACAACTGTTACAGTAGCCTTCTAGAAGTGAGAATACCCTTACAAGGTCTTCTCCATGCCCAAATACCTCCCATAACTACTTCTAAACCCAGAATGATCCATACACCATTAGTCTCAAACCTGAAAAATGACTCTCTAGATGTTCTCAAGTAAGAAATTATAGGTTACCAATGGATTCAGAACATCCAAAAACCCATAAGTAGCCTCTTTCTAAGCTCAATTTAGAAAAAAACTCAAAACGTTATGAACTTCCAAGCCCTCTCATGAACTTGATTATTAACCATCCTACAAAGTTGTCGTTCTAGCTAAATATCCTACAAATATGCCCCAAAAATCACTAATGAAGCAACAATTTCACCCTCTGCAAGTGCATTTTGTTGGACATTTAAATTAGCCTTTAACATCTTGAGACTGAAAATGAAGGCCATATGGACACATAGGGCCCATTAGGCCCCTTAACTTTGAGAAAATGGTTACAAGTGCTCCACGGGTCTAAGGGGTTGGGCCTTAATGCACGCCCTACCTACTGGAGCTCCTTTCCCTCTTTAGCGTGGTCATATAAAGTCCATGAAACCTAGGGTTACTCCCCACATCTTTGCGCCTTCCTACAAGTGTTTTTCACATCCTCTAAGGGTCATGTCAAAGGCCAAGCAACGATGGGTTGGCCCCCTCGCTTTGGCACCTTTCATCTATGCCTCACACCCTGTGCATGTGGTCACATAAATTGTGGGTTGATTAAGGGCTAATCCCTTTTCCTCCACCTTAACTGTTAGCACTTCTAGGGTATATATCTGGGTCCTATGTGGTATTCGAGACCTTGTGCCAGGGCTAAACCCTAGCTCTTCACTCCCTCGCCTACAGTCCCATGGGCATGGGGTGGCTGGGGGATAGGGCTTATCACTCTAGTTAACAACTAACATAGTGTGACCTAGTGGTAAGACTTGATACTTTAGGGCACCAGGTCTCATGTTCGACTCCTATGGGGCAGTTCGACCCTTCACCATAAAATTTTGACCAACAATTGGGAGGCCACATGGTTTCCCACCACTAGCCCATGTGTCTTCCACCTATTGGACCACGAACCCACCAATCAACATCCAGTAAAATTCAACCAATCCAGAGAGGCCAAGTGGCAGCCTGCCACTAGTCCATAAAAAATCCAAAAAATACACTCAAATATCCATTTCCATTATTTTTACTTATTTGAGAAAACAATCAACGAACTATAACTTGAGCATCTAGTGTCGAATTGAGGTGAAATGAACGTTGTTGGATTCAAAGTGATGAACAATTTGATTTGGCATTGATTTCAAGAAGTTATGGGAACTTTCATTTTTTAGCTTAAAATTGATCATTTACCTCCCCACTAGGAACGTTTGGACTCCAACAGTTTACTTCCTTAGTCAATATAAGGAGGATGGAACTCAAAAATACCCAGAAACTCAATGAAAAATGTAATACTTTCAATTGGTGCCCTTAAAGCCCTAATCAAGGCACTTCTCTTATCATCCTCTTGAATATTGTTGTCCTGTTAAGAGTTGAGCCATCATTCTTATCATTGTTGTAGGAACAAATTACTGGTGAGTGGAATCTGAACATTCTCTTTAATCTCATCTTTTCACGAATCCAAAGAAAAACTTCACCTTGAAGTAAAATTGTTGAAGACAAAATTGACCCCATCTTGGAAATTAGAAACAAAATAAACTTGTTTTAACGTCTTCAACCTAAGCTTGTACATGAGAAGTACACTACTACAAACTTTTCCATGATATGATTAACCTTGCCTACAATACATAGTCATCTTATACAATCTTAAAAAAAAAAAAACACACAAGTTTTAAATCGAATACTTGTATCAATGAACATATGACAATTTGTAGACAACGTTGAATGACAATCTTGTACATCCACTAGATTCCTTAGCATGTGGACTAAAAAAGTCAATACATACATCAATGAAAACATCTACTTATTGAACATAGTGACAATGAACGTTCACTTTACAAAAGTACCTAAACAGGTAATGGCAAAAAGTATTTACAAAATTTTACAAAACAAATTTACAATAAGTTTACGCAAACTTTGCCTCTCCTAGGCTTGTGGGTTCTCTGCTTGCACCACCTTGTCTTGAAGGTCACTTAGGATTGTGAAGAGTCCTCTTTTCCACCTTTTGTTACCCTTTCATTGTGCATCATAATGTCTTTACCTTTCTTTGAACAAATTTTTGGATGCAACTTCCAACATCATTCAGTGTCATGTCCATGCACTTTGCAATGAGAATAGAAAAAATTATTGTTTGCAAACAAAGAATTTCTCTCATGCGAAAGAAAGTCATTATGCTTGATCCCAAATTATGGTTCATTCATTTATCCATTAACATACGTTGCTCACATACAGCCACACAATGTTCAAAAGAGTCACAAAATGTACAAGGGTATCGATTCCAAAAATATTCAAAATTTCCATGCAATGGAAAACACTCTTGAGAGTTATACCTGTCTTTCAAGTTGTAGTTTCGATGATCATAACAAGGTGGTGACATCTAATGCTCAGATGTTTGATGTATCTCAAGTTGTTTGGATCATTCTCCAATCTCCTTTTGGCTATATCCCAATCCTTGGTACTTCATTCTTTCCTCAACCATAATTTGATTGGTAATACCTTGACCATTTTTTCCAAGAGCTCGACCTTCATATCCCATCTTGGAAAGCAACTTCATACCTATTCCCTTGGTATGTTGCTTGAACGTTGCAAAAGAGTTTTTATGCATATAAATGGAAGGAGTGGAACTTGATATCATAATTACCTCTTTAATCTTGTCATGCATCCTTTCAACTTTTGATGATGACCATGATGGCCAACTTGTATATGATTCTAGCCACCCACTCTTATCCAGTGGCACATGGTGTGTTTCTTGAAGATGTTTACAAAATGTACATGCAAAAACTTTCGCATATGGTCCAAAACCACTATTTGAACCATGAAAACACACTGGCCTCACTCTAGATGTTTCCCTTGCTATGCAAGAGTTGAAATTTCTACAACTAGCTCATCAAGAACCCACCACAATACAAAGTGCTTGTGTCTCTTCTCCTCTTCATATATCTCCAACATCCTTCTCATTTCTATGTTCTCCATTCGAAGATTCAAATTCTTCTCCTCTAGTTCTTGGAGATTCTTTTTGCTTCCCATTCTTGCAACTTAGTCAAATGGTGCTCTGAGACTAAGCTAATCTGAAATTGGATTAAGTGATTTCTTGCTCTTTTCCAAAATCAAATAAAATAAAACATTGGATTGTGTCAATGCTTTGCAAGGTTAAAAATGGGTCTTGAAACAATAAGTTTATTCAATGTATCTCCAAACATGAATTAGTCTTCATATGTAACTGAACATAATGAACATAACACACAAAATCCATGAAGGTATAATGAAGAGAAAGACAAAGGTGTGTTGACAAAGTTCACCCCTCCTAGGTTATATCTCTGGGCCTGTCAAAATGACTATACCGCTCATATATTCAGTATCAAAATGAAGTACATAAACATTTGTTGCAGGTAAATATGTCGCTATTACCCCTACAAGGTAATGTTCTCCTACAAAGAACTCTGACAATAGCAACAACTCAAAACATCTCCTACAAAGATGACATACTTCAACTGAAATGAGTTAAAAAGAGAATGTGCACACTTCAATTCCACATTGAAGCACATAAAAAAAATTGATATTAAAAGAAGTTGAACCTGAGCTGAACCCTGTGGGTCACAACCACTACAATATCCTTCTAGAATTGGGAATACCCTACAAGGTCTTCTCCATGCTCAAATACCTCCTGGAACTACTTCTAAACCTTGACTGATCTATACAGCTTTAGCCTCAAACCTGAAAATGACTCTATAAATGTACTCAAATCATAAATTAGAGGTTACTAATGGGTTAAAAACATCCAAAAACCCCTAAGTAGCCTCTTTTTGAGCTCAAGTTGGATAAAAACTCAAAATGTTATGAGCTTCCAAGGTCTTTCATTAACTTTGTTGTTAACCATCCTACAAATTCGCCCTTCTGGCTAACTTTCCTTCAAATCCACCCAAAAAATCACTAACATAGTGACAATTCTGTAGGTGCATTTTGTTAGAACTTTGAATTAGCCTATAACGTCTTGAGATTGAGAATTAAGACGATATGGCCACATAGGGCTAAGGGTTGGGCCTTAATTCCCGCTCCCACCAGTTTGGCCCATTAACTTCAGGCGAATGATTACATGTGCTCCATGGGTTCGAGGGCTAGACCTTAACACCCAACCTACCCACGGGGGCTACTTTCCCTCTGGTGTATGGTCATATAAAGTCCACATAACTTGGGATTGGCCCCCACATCTTAACGCCTTCGGACAAGAACTTTTTGTATCCACCAAGGGTCATGTCAAAGTCCAAGCAACCATGGGCTATTCTCCTCGCTTTGGCACCTTCTACCTACACCCCACAACCTGTGCTTGTGGTCACATAAATTGTGGTGTAACCGAGGGCTAAGCCCTTTTCCTCCGCCCGAACTGTTAGTGCTGCAAGGGTATATGGCTTGGTCCTGTGCAATATTGTGATGGCACTAAGACCTTGGGCCAAGGGTAAGCCATAGTCCTTGGCTCCCACATCTGTAGTCTGTGGGCATGGGTGGCCAGGGGCTAAGGCTTAGCTATAGCCCCTTCTTCCAATGAACAATTGCAAAAAACATATATAGTGCCTTTGCACTATAGTTAACAAGTAACATATTGCACGCTAGCAGTAAGGCTTGAGACTTTTAGGGATGAGGTCTCATGTTTGACTCCTATGGGGTTGTTCAACCCTTGACCATAAGTTTTTGACCAACCATTGGGAGGCCATGTGGGTATCCGCCATTAGCCCACATGGGTTCCACCCATTGTGCCATGAACCCACCAATCAACAACCAGGAAAATTTGACCAATCAGGAGAGGCCAAGTTGTAGTCTGCCATTGGCCCATAAAAAACTCAGAAAACACAGTCAAACACCCAATTCCCATTTTTTTTTCCTTTTTAAGAAAATGGTCAACAAATGATAAATTGAGAATCCGGTGTTGGATTGAGGTGAAATGAACGTCTTTGGATTCATAACAATGGGCACTTAGATTTGGCATTGGTTTCAAGAAGTTCTGGGGCAATTTCATTTTTAATCTTAAAATTGATCACCTGATCACTCCAAAAAATTGAGGCTTACTGGAAAAACCATTAACAAAATAAACCTAAAATAATAACGTAAAGGAATGTTGTAATTATATGTAAATGGAATCAATATAGCCTTTTAATCTAGCCCTACTTCTATCTCCTAATATAGTTATATCTTGGGTAAGGTTATTAGTGTATGCAAATAGAAAATGATTAGTGGTGAATATGTGATATAGATATACACACCTATTGATCGAATGAATTCAACTACAAATGAAATTAGATATTATTTGAATAGTCAATTGAATCACATCCACTTATAGAATTCACCTACGTGTTATTTACTTAAACGCATCAATAACAATGAAAATATTTAGTCAACAATAACCAATCTATATCTTAGAATATTGGAGCAATCAAGTAGAACATAGTGTTTAGATTCTAATTGAAATGAATAAATAAATTGGTGTAGTAGTACCACAATAATTTAAGATCGTAAAGACTTAAAATCACTATGGTCAAGACTTATATATTCAAAAATAAAATTTACAATAGTCTAAGAGTCTATTTCTTTTCAAAAGCCATAACCCCTTCTTCAGGTTACTAGGGTTCCTTAAATGACATTATAAATTACAAGATAATGATTTCATCTAGGTATTTTGACTAACAACTTTGAAATAAAAGTAAAAAATAAAAATTTGTTTGAATGTTGTGATAAAATAAGCATATTAGCTTGTTGAAGGAAAAATTTCCGAACCTTCGATGGAAGAATTCCATTGTGCATAGACTTCTAGAAGATGAGCAAGTTATTGAGAATGATCGATCAATAGCTTTACCTAACATTCAAATACATTTGCTTCAATTTTTTTAAACTCTTTTGATATCCTCTTAATAACTATTTTAGTCAACAGATAATGACCTTGAGTTTTGACTAAATATCAACAAATAGAATCCAGATCAACCTCCATTAACTGCTCAATTTGACCTTCGTCATCAAGTTTATATTCCTACACCCTTTTCATAACTATATCAAATCCCATTAGCTTATCATCAGATGTTCCTTATGACATTTGAGTTTCCTTGACCACTTGCATTACAGATTGCATCAAGGGAGAACAACTATGTTCTACAATTTTGACTAATTCCTCAAAATTATGTAGGCACTTCTTCCAAGAGTTAAGGATGGTTTTCTTCTTCATCTTGTCAATTTTGGGTAGGCAAGGTGAGACTATCTTTGTATCATGCTAGGAAAATAGTTGAGTTAATTTCCTATCAACTTCTTCATACTGGAACATTTCTCTATCAATCATATTTCTAAAAATTTCATTTAGTAAATAACGTTGAGCTTAGGCTAAGCTTATCTCATTTCAAAAATGTGTTTGCATGTGAAGGAATTTATTATTGATTTCATTTGCTTCTTGCTTGAATTTCTCCAAGGCAACCATATCGCTAGTTGTTTGTTTGATTTTCATTTGGATTTCAGAGAGCTCGACATCCTTCTTTTGATTGGAAACATTGAATTCATGCAACAACCTATTAATTTCATGTTTCAAATTTTGTTGTAACACATCAATTTTCTTGTTATGACATTGTTTAGATTTAGAATCTTGTTGTCTCGATTGTTCCTTAAATTGTTCACATTTTATATGACATTTGTTGTTCTAATTTTAAGATTTTATTATCTTTTTACTCAAATAATGCTTAATAATTGATCACATACCAAAGATTAGCATTTTCGAAAGCTCCAATGGAATGTGCTAATTACTTAGTTGTTTTTTATTCACTCAATTGTCCATCTTTCTATGACAGCTGTTATTCTAATTTTAAGATTTTACTATATTTTTGCTCAAATAATGCTGAATAAATTGGTAACATATTAGACATTGTGATTTGCAAAAGCTCCAATGGAATGTGCTAATTATTTAGTTGTTTGTTCTTCACCCAATTAAGAACCATCCTAGATTACTTTAGATGCACTATATGTAGCTTCCATTTTTCTTTCTATTTTCCTCTTCTTTCCACTCATTTTGATCAAATTATTTTTTTTGTGGGCTAAAGTAGTAATATAGAGGTATATACTACATATCATTATGAGAAAAGGAGTGAACATCACTACATTTTGTAAATTATCTCTAGGGAGAATACTAAGAGGAGTTTTAATCAAGACATATAAAGCGACTAAAATTATTTTGTATCAATACCAGTGTTGTCAGGAGGAGGATCTACTCATTGCTCTAAATTTTGTATAGGGGAAGAGCTACAAGGAAGTACTTAAGGGGAACTCTACTATTATGAGCTACATATTGCAAACTATATATTCATGAATTAATCCAACTCTTTAAGCATTCTAATTGTGGTTCCAACATTCTGAGTAATATCAATTTTGAGAAATTCATCAACAATTTCTACCAACACAATCATTTTTTTAAACCATATATGGATTCCCCGTAGGCTCTTTGGATGAAGTGACTTATGTAACACTTGATTCACTAAATGTTTGTTGAAAAATAGATGGTAGGGATACTTTTATACCTTTCTTAAAAGTAAGGAAATGCATGTAGAGGTATTTTAGAGAAATTTTGGGCCTTTTGACATGCTTCTTCATATGGTTTCACTCTATTAAATATATCATCATATGGATACTTCTTATGAATATGTTTCTTCATGCTTCCCATAAGGAAATGATTATATACAATTCCTAAAGGGTCATGATATTTTATAGGGTTATGGGATAAATTAATGGTATGAAGAGTTAATAATTATTTTTTAGCATGATTGACATTTTCTAAAGTATAAGGACCAATTTGGATAGGAAAACTAGGACAATTATTTTTAGACTTTATGTGCAATTCTTTGGAAATTCTAGTTTCTATAGTTTGATATTCTATTTCCTTATAGATAAATACCTATCACGAGCGAAATGATAAGGGTATGGGGGAATTCATTTCATCCATATATCATGATATAAAAAAAGTTTCATCAAAATACCAATCTCCTATTTGAGCAACGAATTGTTTAGATTCTTCTGAAAAATGAGGAGGCTTTCTACAAAAGAGTTTCTCATATATAGAAATAATGACATAATTATAGATATGATATAAATTCTCTCTAGCATTTTTTTCCTAGAGTTTGGAGTGCTAAAAATAAATTAACTCTAGCTCATTGATTTTCCACTTCCATCCCATGAGAGTAAAATCAATAGAAAAGAAAATTGCATCCATAATGTAAGAACAATATAGAAAGTACAATTGAACTTTCAAGTTTAGAGACCTAAAAAATGTTGACTTGTTTAGACATGTTTTTAGAAAGGATATTGACCTAATTTAAAGAGTAACCCTCTAAATTTCTTTGAATCCAAGGGAATTTGTATAAATGCAAACATGTAGCTCCCATTCTACCATATAAGGAGTAGAGTATGGCTGCTACATAACCTAGACCATGGTTTAAAGATGCAATTGAAAATTCCTTTGGACATTCTTCCTTAAATTTATGCTCTTCACCTCTCCATGGTCTTATTAATTCAAATAAGGTTTTCTAATACTATAGACATTCCTTATTAAAACTTTGTAGAAAATCAACATTATAGTTAATTTGAACATGAGGAAGTTTGCACATTACTTGAGGATCTTCTAGCTAAAAGGAACCTATGATGACTAATTCGTTGGTGCTGATGGAGGAGTTCATTCATGCATGTGGTCAATGTAAAAACAAATCATATTAGTGTATGGAAAGTGCTTGGCTCATGTCATTGGCGTTTGTAGCATAGACTTGGCAATTTGATGAACAATAACGTCAGGCCTTCTAATTGTTCCGACTTCATCTACATTTATTCCTTTGAGCTACCATGAACTTCTTTCTCAAAATGCTTATATACATTGAAATTATTCTTTCTCCTTTCTCCTTAGAAAACAAACTAGCATTAGGATTCTTATCATCTATATCCTCTATCATTTGATGCTAGATTTTTTGACACTTCTTTGCTTGTTTACCCATGGTGTGTGGAGCCCGATGAGCGTGAAGACTACAACGCAAGGAGTAACAATGCCGTGATTAGTTGAATGTATCAAAGAATTTAGAATTTCAATGAAATTCATTTTTAACCATCATGTTATTTAAGTCGCCATAAATGTTCAAATGCCTCAACTAACATGCAAATCCACACTGTTTTGGTACGCCACTAAGAACATTAATGTGTGAAATTCATTGTTAACCATCATGTTATTTAAGTGGCCATGAATGTTCAAATGCCTCAAGTGACATGCAAATCCACATTGTTTTGACACGCCACTAAGACTATATCCTTAATATTTTGGATTGACTCAAAATTAATGCAATTAATTATGAATAATCATTATCATTAATTCATGTTGTGGCCCTTTTGCGGAGTGATGTATTTATATTTCCCTAAGTTTAGGCATGGTGGGACATGAAATATGTGCATTAAAAAATGTAAAACTTAACGTTTTCTCTTTGAATAATGGGTGCTTTTCATTATATTGAGTTGGCAGTTTTGCCATCATGGACGTTGACGTGTACAGAATTGATGAGGTGTCTAGTGTGTGGCAGGCACACGTGGCAGATATAAAACATATTTTAATATTCTAATATGGAAAGGAAGTGATTGACACATGGTAGTGAACTATGGAGACAGGTGTAAAGGAGTGCCACACGGTTTCAACATGGAATACGAGAGCCACGCCATTGCGAGACTTATTCACTTGCACTATTTTGGAGTTATGCCTTATATGTTGCTGCGGTTAATGGAAGTTGTGAGATAGAAACATTATTGTTTTCTAATGGAAGAAGGTCATGTATTGATGTGCCAGTTTTTATGAAAACCTTAGTGTTTACCGCTGAAGGGTGCGGGACAGTGGACGGACAGTAGGATGGGAATATGTTTGGAAACGGATAGGAAAATTCACATTGCACCGTGTAGGTTTTCTACCAAACATTTTCCAAATACATAGTGTAATTAATGAAGGGCACATGATAGCAATATTTCTATTCTATCTCTAGGAACAAAAAAAGTGGGTTACTTAACGACAATTTGTATTGCGCATTTAAAACATAATCAATTTTGGATCTTTTAATAATGTTTATAGAAGGATAGAGTTTTGATAACACATTATATACAAAGGGAATGATATAAATATTGGCGAATAAGGATGGTTGAAATAAAATAAAAGAAAAGAAAGGAGGCAAGCAAGTAAGCAACTCAGAATATGTAAAAATAATTTAAAAATAAAAGTGAAAAATTTGAAGGGTTATTATTTTTATTAGGAGATATATATAAAATAGGGGTTGTTTTTTTGCCACAACATTGCCTAGCAATTGTATTTATTTTTTTCAATATTGTATTTTGAAGAGAGCTTTTCTTCCTATGTGAGTTTCCCTCTTTTCTCTTCTCACAATTGGTTTGTGTTACTTAGTTGCATTGTAAAATGAATATCTTACATGGCTTCTTTCTAGGAACCATTTATTCTATTCTCTCTAGTAGTGCATAACATACACTTAATTGCACTTCATTTCAATATTGTATTTCGAAGGGTGGCTTTACTTCCCATGTGAGTTTCCCTCTTTTCTCTTCTTGCAATTGGTTTATGTTACTTAGTTGCATTGTAAAATGAATAACTTACATGGCTTCTTTCTAGAAACCATTTATTCTATTCTCTCTAGTAGTGCATAACATACACTTAATTGTACTTCATTTAGATTGTGAGTGGATTCATGCATGCCAAACTCATTATTATCACCAAGAGGGAACTCCACAACTGCATGCATGAGTTTTACTAATCACCAGTCACACGGGAGAGTTGTTAACTGATGACTACATAGCCATTTTATCAAGACTAGGTGTTAGTTTTCTTTAGTGCATGATCACATCTCTCTAGATTCACTACTAGACTCACTACTATATTAGTTGTGCCATGTAGAAAATATTGTATTGAATTTTATTATTTCATTTTTTTAGTCTATAAATATAAATTATTATTTGTTTTCTCTATTAATTTTTCTTCATTTTTAGCTAAATCTAACCTACTCAAATTCAACTACAATTTCACAAAAGTAAAATGATATTCACTATAACTCTCTCTATTTGTGTCTTATTTTAAAGCATAAGAAATTTAGAAATGAAAACAAAATGTATGAGGGCTTTATCATCAATTACTATTACTATATTCTTATTTCAATTAAATACCAAACTAACAATGTGTAAAAAAACTCAAAATAAAACTTTCACATAAAAAAATGCCATAATTTTAATTTATTAAATCAACTAGAAAAAATAGTTCTAACTTGTTACTATTATTTTCTAATAAAAAAACATTATGAAGTTTATAATTTATGTCCTCTATTCCTAATGATTAACCAAATCATATAAATTAAACTCTATATAAATTCATTTTAATTTAAATAAAAAATATATTGTTCCCTAACTTTTCGAAGTCTTACTAATAAAATGCAAATTCTCCTTCCCTTGTCTGCGCATAACAAATGAAAAAAAAAAAAATTGGTAAGTGTTACTTTTAATTTTAGTGACGATCAAAACATAACAAATCTGCAGGTTATGAACACATGCTCACACTGTGTATTCGCATAACGAGAATCTTATGGAAAAAAATCTAATTATTGTATTTCTGGGCCTTAACATTTACACCCATTACATTCACAATCCTTGAAGTGAAAAAATATAGAGTACGAAATGAGCTACAAAGTAATCAAATATTTAGGATTTTGGATATCATTTTCTTTACCTGAACTGAAAAATAGCTCTCTTAATATAAATCGCATAAGGTATAGCTAGGCTATAGGATCAGAGTTTACAATTAGGCGTGTGTGACACGATGGAAAAAAGGAAAAGAAAGGCGTTATGTACGAAGGCGTCAAATTTGTTGAGACTTAAAAAATCGTTAGAATCTGATTTTTTTTTGCCCCAAGTAAGACTGTTTGAAGCTGTCTTTGATGGTGGAATATATTTAGTATTATGAGAAACTTTTAAAGCTTTCAAAATCTTATGAGTTTGATAGTTGGAATTAGGATTTCCAAAATTATTTTTTTCAAATTCATGTCAAAATTTCAAAATCTCGGTACTTAGAATTTCCAAAAAACTCTACCAAATTTGATCATAATCATGCTCAAAATTCAATTATTTCCTAACCAAATTTGAATCCTCCATAACACTATGCGAACAAGAAAGTTCATATGTACAACCACAAAAATGGTCCCGCTTTCCACACCGTGAATAAAAGTCAAGAGATAGCCTTGCCGTAGAAGCATCGGAGTATATATCACAAAACATGGCAGAAAATCACTAGGGGCGACTATCTAGATGTTTTCATTTCAAACTAAACTTAAAGACCAAGGCATACGAACAAGCCCTGTTGTATCCGTTCGACCAATTAACGTACATATTTTGATGTGTGGAAAACTTTTGGGACGAATTTTCAATGTAAGCTGCCTTAGTCGTCAGTTTTTAAACAGTCGTTTCAACGCAGGCATGCATGACAGGAAGTTTCACTGTTACATTTTTCGTGTCTTCTCAGATGACCGTGAGAGGAAGAATGTATGTTGTGCATGACAGCCAATGATATTGGGAAATGTTGGGCAATAAATACAGTTCCTACGTGTCAATGAATAATCTAATTGTATGAATTTTATATTTCGGGCCAGGGCTACCGACAGTGCACTACCTAAACGTGGGGGGCGACCTGTAAACAAAGTGCGAGCCTCTCAGCTGTTCCACACCCCCGAGCGATCTTCCGCTATGCTGAGGATAGCCGCCTGGAGCACCATTCCATTATAAAAATTTATAGAATCTATAATTTCTACAAATTATAGATTCAATCCCATTTTATTGTTTGTTGTCCCAATAGTTCTTTCTCCGAAATAATCGCCTTCAGATTCCACTCTAAAGAGTCGTCGAAGCTTGCATGTTTTTCAAGTTAGGTATTTTTAATCGTACTCGTACTCAAGGATTTCCGAGTTGCATTAATTTTATATAAGTGTGATAATTTTCGTCACACAATGCTGGGTGATAATTATAACAATGTTGATAATTAATAAATATCAATTTTAGTAATCCCACCATTGATTGGAGAGAAACCTTGTCAGCACCATTTCATAGCAATTGCCATAATAGTGGATTCAACGTAAAAATAAAAATAAAAAATAAAAAAAAAATTAGAAAGTGTGCCATTGATTTGACTACCATTTTATAGTTACCAATTACCATAATAGTGGACTGAAGATAAAAAATAAATAGAAAGTGTGCCATTGATTTGACCAATTACCATAATCATGGATTGAATGTACATAAACAGAAATAGTGCCATTGATTTGACTACCATTTTATAGTTATGTCGAAGGCATCATTTAAAATAGAAATAGTAACCTTGATTTAATAATTACTTTAGATTATCGTACAAAACGTTTTCTAAAAAATGGACTTAATATTTACTTTCGATTCTCGTAGAAGGCGTTTTCTAAAAAATGATTTTGTCCAAATTTTGTGAACTACAAAATTTGCATATCATATTTCCTTTTTAAATTAACATATTTATTAGCACAATTATATTTATAACTGTCGTTAATAACACATATACAATCACATAATTAAATTGTTAAATTGATATAATGGATATAAATT
>APFE030065444.1:259804-276708 GCA_000404065.3 Pinus taeda | reverse complement strand
GGAGAGGGTGCATTAGCACATTCGACTGTCCAGGAGAGGGTGCATTTTGGTTTTTTCGGTCATTTTTCACCGTCGAAGCTCGTTGGAGTTGATGTTGTGTTGGAACTTGGTCATTGTTTGCTCGTTGGAGTCGTTGTTGTGTTGTGTTGGAAGTTCCTTCAGTGATTCCCAACTGTCAACTTCACATCAACTTGGGTCCTAAATAATAATGTTCATGGTTTGGAGCTCGTGGTTTGGGGCTTAGATTTCTTGTTTTGGAGCGCATAGGGACTAGGTCAACATTTTCTTGTATTCCATACGCCCATATCTATATAAAGCTACTTCAAAAGTTAAAAATCGTGAATGGCGGCCGATTCGTTTGCTTGTTCTCTAAATATCCATCCACAAACATTTCCCATGTTTTGAAATTTGGTTTTCCTCCTTTTTCTAAAACATGTTCAAGAAAGACTCTATAGCCTGCCTTTTCAATCATTCCTTTTGGTATATAGGCATCAATAACTACATTAGGCACTCCGATATCATAGCTTAGGCCATCGAATTCCCACTCTTCAAAACATTTTTCGACTCCATGCATATCTGCAAGTTTGACCAATGAAGAAAGCATGCATATATAGCCATTGTATTGTTTTAATTGCAAATTTCAATGGCTACAAAGAGTTGACTTAAGTATATAGGGCTCTATCTAGTTGAGTCTATCTTGCAATTGCCGACATTTTCCAGGACATGCAACTTGAGTAAGTCAGATTCATATACTAGTCAACAAGAGAGCTAAAACTACCGAGAAAGAAAATATCAGTTTGATGTCACATGTGCAATACACAGAATGCCCTTGTTGAGATCCTTGATTTGGTTCTCAATAATGAACATTGAACTATGTGCAATGATCATTGACGTAGTAAATTAATAAACTAATACTACATTTGAGTAACTTAATATGGATCAGGAATTATATTTCAGTATTTTCTATATATATATGTATATATATATATATATATATAAAACATGTCCCTCGTGTCCTATTTCCGAGGTCATTATGTCTTGTGTCGAATACTCGTATTTACATGGCCTCTGTGTCTCGTGTCCTCGTGTCTTGTTTCTGGGGTCGTTGTGTCTCGTGTCGAATACTCGTATTTATGTGGCCTCTGTGTCTCGTGTCCTCATGTCATGTGACTTAGCTATTGGGCAACTGATTTTTCTCACATGTGTGGTAGAAAGGAAGACGAAAATTACAGGGCCAAAAATCTGATTTTTTTTGCAATTTGACCAGGTTTTGACCAACATTGACTTTGACTTTTTGGGTAGCTTTTGACTTCGATTTTCTGGGAGAATCTCTATCTCAGCTGGCCACATCTATTGGCACAAAAACCGAGGTGTTATGGGCATTTTGACGTGCGTTAACTGTAGGGTTGACTTCAGGTTGACCGAATTTGGCTACAGATTTCTTAACTGTTTTGGGCTAACTTTGACCAGTGAGAGAGGCCTTCCTCTCTCCCTTGACCAAGTTGTTTTGGGGAAGTTTGACCAGATCTTAAACGTTGTTGACTTTCTGGTTAGGGTTGATTTGACTATTGTTGACTGAGGGCAGAATTGCAAATTTGACAAGGTTGTTTTGGACAATGGTTTTCATCATCTATTGGAAAGTTTATTTTGACTTTATTGTATTCTCTCTCTCTGTTGAACATTTGATATAATAATAAGAAGAATTGACGAAAGGGTTTTCCCCATCTTGGGGTATTTTCCCTACCATTAGCCAAATTCTGGTGTTCTCTTGTCTTAGCTTGTCTTCTGCTTTTATTATTCATGTTCTATCTATAAATGTGATGATTAATGTGATTGTTATTGGAAATTGTCATTGGGCTAACTAAAGGACATTGAAATAATTGTTGCAAGCATAAAATATACCATTGTTATCTAAGATTAACAAATTTGGATCAACACTGCTTCTTGTAAATCCCAACTTCATCAAGTAATTGTCAATGCGAGCATGCCAAGCACGTGGGGCTTGCTTCAATCCATAGAGAGTTTTCTTCAATCAACATACATGGGTCTTAATGTCATGAACTTCAAATCCTAGAGGTTGTTCAACATACACTTCGTCTTGAAGCAAACCATGTAAGAAAGCAGTCTTCAAATCCATTTGATGAAGAGTCCAACCCTGACTGGCAACAAGGGTAACTATCGAACAGATGGTTGTATATTAAGCCATAGGAGCAAATATGTCATCATAATCTTTTATGGGCAGAAGCATGTAACACGGCAATATATATTCAGAAGAGAATTGGGGAAGAAAACGCCAGAAGGAGTCTTCACAGTGAAAAAGCCAGAAGTTAGCCCTTCGGAATTTTTGGCAATATTGCTTATTGCCACATGTCAGATGATAAACGGACCAAACTAGATTAGACTACAGAGAAGGGGTTCTTTGTTGGGTATAGTGAAACCTCTAAGGCATACAGAATCTACATTCCTAGCAATAGGAAAATTGTAGTAAGACAAGACATGAAGTTCATGGAGGACCAGGCTTTCAAGAGATCTCGTGAGATGCTTGCAAGTGATCAGAATCAGTCAGCAGAAGCTCCCTTGGTCCAACAGCAGAAGCAACCACAAGGGAATCTAGTGGGACAAGCAAGAGGACAGTCACAAGGATCAAGTACTATGACCAGTACCAGTATTTCCTCAGGTGCAGGAAATCCAAGGAGTTCTCAGCAAATGGAGAAGCAGAGACAGGACGAGGAGGAGATGGCAGAACCTCCCACGACTAGTGGTCGAGCCAGTAGAGAGGTTCGTCAGAGATTGAGAGATGTAGAGGAGTTTATTGGAACTCCTAGGATGAGCAAAAGCTAACATAGACAACCTGACAAGTACCAAGCATTTAGTGGCTCAGGTTGCAGAACCTTCCAGCTTTTAGGAAGTCGCACAGCATCAGGTGTGGGTAGATGCCATGGTAGAAGAGTATAGCTCTATCATGACAAATGATGTTTGGGAGGTAGTGCCAACGCCAGAAGATAGATTAGTTGTAGGTTCTAGATGGATCTATAAGATCAAATATGCGGCAGACAGCAATGTGGAAAAGTACAAGGCTAGGTTCATGGCAAAGGGATATGCACAAAAAGAAGGTATAGATTATGAGGAGACCTTCGCCCCAATTTCCAGATACACTTCTATCCAGTCAGTTATATCTCTAACAACTAAGATGGGATGGAAGATTCACCAGATGGACATCAAGACAGCTTTCTTGAATAGGGTGATAGAGGAAGAAGTGTACATAGAACAGCCAGAGGGCTTTGAGAGTCGTGAAAGGCACACTCATGTGTGTAGATTGAAGAAATCTCTATACAAACTCAAGCAGGCTCTCAAGGCATGGTATGGTAGGATTGACAGCTACTTGCAGCAGATGGGATTCATCAAGAGTGACGCAGATCCCAACCTTTACTATTTGATGGTAGAGGGCGAGCCATTCATTCTAGTTTTGTATGTGGATGTTCTCTTTTTGACAGGGTCATCAAGGCTCATAGAGGACTGCAAGAGAAACCTAGCAGCGGAATTTGACATGAAGGATTTGGGTTTGATGCACTATTTCCTAGGATTGGAAGTGTGGTAGAAGGATGGGGATATCTTCCTTGGGCAAGGAAGATATGCTACAAATATTCTAAAGTGGTTCAGAATGCAGGATTGCGGACCCATGTTTACGCCCATGATCACCAACTAGAAGAAGATAGATGCATTAGATGACAAGGATGTTGACCCCACCTTGTATAGACAACTTATTGGGTCTCTCGTGTATTTGGTCAACACTAGGCCAGATATCTGCTTCACAGTCAATATCCTTAGTTCATGGTAGAGTTGAAGAGGGCACATTGGGAAACAACAAAGCATATTATGAAGTATGTTCACAGCACAGTGGATTATGGGTTGAAATATACTTAAGTGGATGACATAAAACTTTGTGGGTACACAGATGCAAATTGGGCAGGCAGTTCAGTGGACAAGAAAAGTACCTCTGGGTACTGCTTGAGTGTTGGATCAGGGATGGTTTCTTGGTGTAGCAGTAAGCAGAAGTCAGTAGCACTAAGATTTACAGAAGCAGAGTATATGGCAGCCAGCACAACTACATGCGAAGCTATATGGCTTTGAAAGGTGCTAGTAAGCTTGTTCAGGCAGAGGATGGAGGTGACCAGTGTCGATTGTGATAATTAGAGTTGCATAAAGCTCTATTAGAATCCAGTGTTTCATGACAGGTAGAAGCACATCAATATTCGGTGTCACTTCATCAAAGATTGTGTAGAACGTGGAGCAATCTAGCTACATTATGTTCCCACGTGCAGGTTGCAGATATACTCACAAAAGCTCTAGGGAGAGCTAAGTTCGTATATTTTAGAGAACAAATGGGTATGGTGGAGAACCCATTTCAATAAGTAGGGACAGGCTATTTTGGATGCTTTTTAGTTGCAAATGTTGCAATTGCAGTAGCAACAGATGAGAGGGAGTTGCAGTGCAGATACAGTGTTGGCAACAGTATGGTAGCATCAGTAGCAACACAGACGCAGCCTATATCAGAGTTCCGCAATAGTTGGTGGGCAGTATGGCCAGACATTAGCAGCGTGACAGGAGATGATGCAGAGACAAGGTGTGCAATAGCACTAGAACGGATTCCTCACTAAGATGGAGTGTTAGTTTTTGTAACATCGGATGCGTTCTAGCCATGAAATTTGGTGGAGAGGCTAAAATACATGAGATCTCCAAAACCCAGAAATCGTTTCTAGAAATTCCGCCTAGAAGTGTCTCAATTAGATTATTAACCGATTTTTAAATATTTCCTAAGTCTAAACTTAGGGAATATGGTTAATTAATCAGTATTAATTGAGATAAGGTGAGAATCATCTAGAAACTCACACGGATTGATCCAGAGATAATCTTATCCATTGATTAGTTTTAATCTTGGTCGTTGGTGCTCCAACAGTGGATTATAAGAGGAAGTAGACGTGGTGATGGAGAATACACTAGTGGAGATACTTAGTTGCCTAGGCAATTCGATTTTCTCCGTAGCTACTAGCAGCAGCTCAGCAAAGAAGATAGAGCCAGACGGCGAGTAGAAGGTGGTAGAGGAGAGCAGCAGCATTCTGAGAAGAGGATTTTCAGTCCCCGGAAGAGGCAAAGGGAGGAAGGGAGAAATTCGCAGAGGGCCAGCATAAGCTTTGCACAGACGGTGATGCAGGGAGCTCAGCACAAAGGCTAGAGAGGCAATTTCAGAGGAAGAAAATAGTTGTGGGGTGAGAGAAAATTCTCACGATATTTTTGTCAGTATTTTCCTCAGATTAGATTGCCAGTTGGGCATCTAAATTATTGTACTCAAAATTATTGTTGAAGATTAATAATAAAACCCTCATCTGTTGCACCGGTTTTCCCAAGTTGAGTTTTTATGGGGACAATTGTCCAAAAATAACTATGTCAAAATTCTTATGTGTGCTAGAATTTCTCAATTTCCAGTAATTTATTTTCTGTTGCATTTTTATGGTGAAAATTGCAATTGTGATTTTATTTGTTGTTTGTCGTAGCAAATAAACTGCATAATTAACTTTTCAATTAGATGAATAATTTCCAGTAGCTGCAATGGATAAAATTTCACAAACCCTAGCACCCCATCTCCCTAGAAAGCAATAAGACTAGCACTCCATTCTTCTATTTCATATTTCTCTTTGGGATTACCTTTTTTATCTATTTCATTCACTACTATGTCAGCATAGTTGATCAACACCGAGAACGATCCTATGTCTACTAGTACATGGATGCTTGTAATGATGCTTTAGCAAATTATAAAATTGTTCATGTTATTCTCTATCTAGAGATACAAAAAAATCATTTTTTTTATCGTGGTCATGCTCAAGCTTTTAAAGTTGGAACAATTTATCCAAGATACAGACTAATATTTACTCAGTTGAACTCTTAGCTTGAAGGTAAATTTGTGTGTGTATAAATAGATAGTTTTTCTCTTACAAAAAGAAAAAAGAAAAACAATAATAGTTATCTCTATCATAATCCCACATCAATAAAGTACTATCAAGCATGTCAAAAGTGCCTTCCATGTAGGGAAGCCAAAGTAGGGGCAATACATTGATATCTATACAGTTTTGTAGCTTAATTTTCTGATGATAAATAAAATGCAAAAACAGTAATTTTATGAAGAAAAAGATTATGTATCATATTTTTATTTCCATATTTTGACTAACCATATTCACTTGGCATAGTAAACAAGAAGAAAATACCTTGCGAAAGGCATCTGTTCTACGACGATGATGCTTGAAATCATAAATAGGAATACGCACAGATTCACCCTGCTTCAACTGATTGATACATTCAAGAAGTTGTTCAGTGTCAAAGGCATCTGCAAATACAAACATGAACTATCAGAGATATCATGATGTTACAATGAATAAAAGTCTTGTCAACAATTTAAAGTTGCAACTAGAAAACACATTTAACACATCCAATATCACCATTTATATTTAACTCAAAAGTATAGGATAGCTATGTAGCTAGCAGATAATCCATTTACCACCTCTCTTTAATCTCACAAACACAAACCTTTGAGAAAAAAGTGTTGTTTTACCCCCAAGTAGAAATTTCAAAGCTCTATGATTTCATCAATTTAACATCTACACATATATTCCATATACCATCCAAGAGTAAAATATATGTGAACCAATGTTATGAATGTAATAAACACATAATTATTACATTAGGTAATAAAATCAAATACGGGTAGTAACGTTTGTAATGATCATTGTAATCACAATTAAACCCCAAGCTATATTTATGCAATAAAATTGTCACATTCAATATGATAATGTATTTTCAAGATTGCAGGTGCACAGTTCAAATCCACCAAGGTGAGGCACACTAGTCTACACCGACGGGTTTACTAGGGATGCCATCAATAAATGTGAAAAAGCTAATGAGAAAAAAGAAGCACAATCAAAATCTCTGGGCAGGTTGCAGCCTAAAACTATGGAAATTTTGAAGAGAAGTGGCACCAAAAGTTTTAAAAAGATAAATAAGGGAGCCTATGAAGGGAATAAGGTTCAAGAGTTTGGAACTGCAGATGAGAAGAAAATTTCTAACAGAAATTGAAATGACTGATTGCATTAGAGCCAAATAATAACATATGCAATATAGTTTCCCAACGACAATAAAAAATAAGTCAAATGAAGAATGTATTCCTCAGCAATTCAAAGATGCAGAAGTCCTCTCTTACGCCTGATTTCACCAAGCACATTGAATCCCTGAATCTCTCCATCCCTTATTTTGTTTTACAGAGAGCCCGAGAATGAATCAATCTGCAGTTAAAGTGGTAGCAAGCGTCTCAAGAACAACTAATACTGTTAAGAATGAGGTTAACAGGGGTATATTTGCAATGAAATCCATTCAAATATTTACTGGTCATGACACTCTTTTTGTAGGGGTCACCTGGAAAACCTTTTGTGTATCAGAATAACTAAAAATTGCTTTACTGTCCACTGGTTTAGGAAAACATTTGGTACAAGATGCTACTATTCATTGACTTACTTTGGTTGTCATTCATTGGACACTAATAAAATTATCTTATCTATCAAGGAAAGTTGTCATAGTGGCACCAAAAAATGATACTAGTGCAACACATGGATACCTGGAAGTAATCACAATCTACATGCCATGTATGAATCCCTTAAGAAGTGTACAAAGAGGGATAGATCAGGGGCTCAAAAGTTTGCACTTGTTTCTTACCCAAATGCAATGTTATGTGCGCAGGCAGCTTGCATGGCTAGCAATCTCCATGGTCCTTACAATGAGTCCTTGTTGAAAGTGACAACAGCATGTGGGAGTCAAGGGTGGCCTGTTCAAACTTCAAAGCAATGTTTTGACCTCAATACCAAACATACTTTTGTGTCAAATCTTCCAAAATCAAATAGTATGTTTGATTAATATGTTTTGGTTGGAAGAGAAGCAACCCTCTAAGCAATATATCAAGTCTTCTGATAGGTTTCAAGCCAAAAGAAGATGAGCAATTAAATTCCGTTGTGGATACAGAAACAAAAGATCTACATGATGAGTTTAATGCTGAAGATGACCTCATTCAAGGTTGTGAGGGAAAAACATACGAAAAAATTATAAAAATATTTTCTGAGGATGCTGACTTTTGTCATTCAATGAAACATGATCCATTGGTGTGAGGAATTCCAAATTATACTGTTAACAAGGTATTACATAACACTATAAATGGAAATCAAAGGCAAACATTACTTAAAAGTGGAACCAATTGACCAATAGACAGATATCACCTTGAGGATGATCAGTGGATTGTTGAAATTAATGGAATAGTAATTTCTGATTTGAGGAAAAATTGTAACTGTAACAAAAAACTAAAGCAATTGTAATCTATCATGTCAAGACAAATAACAATGCTTAGAGGACAAATAGTTTTGAGGGCAGTAGCAGTGTTGTGTTACCCACCAAAGTGGGTGACCCTATAGGAGAAATGTTTTCTCCCTGCATCTCATCTAGCCAGCCAACCAGCAGCCCCTGCAGCCACTACTAGTCGAAGGCGATGTACTATTCATATCTCTACCACCTGCATCAGTCTTATGACTTTTCACTCATCTCACATGAGCACATGAATGAAGGTGGACTTCCGATCAAAAGGTAATTTATTCATTTTGCAATCATGTGATTATGCTTGTTTGTATTTAGGCATTTGGCATGGATTATGGGGTGACCTGGAAGAAGGAGGGGTTTTGACAATGATCTTGTTCCGTCACCTTAAATGAGCGGTTAAACTTCAATATTAGTCCAATGGAACCTCCACTAATGGCCCAATAGGTATAGGACGAGCACTACATGGGAAGCCCTGATTGAGATGGCATATTCCATCTATCCCTATTCCATACTTACCACTTTCCACCTTACATTACAAGCCCTATAATCCACCTCCATTCTCTGGGTTCAATTTACCATTGGTTCTCTAGGATTTGGCACTCATACTTGGGTAAGGCCCAAAACTTGGCCCTAGGAGGTTGATGCAAGTAAAAGAAAAAGAAAATGCATATATTGGCCACAAGAAAAATAAAATAAAGAATAATAAAATGCAAGAGATGGTTGGGAGATACACATTCGCACGTGGGAAAAAGCCTATAGTGAGCTCTACCTCACCCCTTATGGTCATCACCCGATTCCTGAGCACCATATTGCTCCTATACATCATGAAAAGAACCCTTGCATGTCCCAACCCCAATAGGCAATGAGTTGCCTGATGATTTAAGGGGTAATACAACTATTATACATCTCACAAAGCAAGCTCTAACCCTATGAGCTACGAGCAGTATTACAAAGAAAAATCAAGAATAAGTAAAAGGCACACAAGAGGGGTGGAAAAGCAAAGGCTGGGTTCGTAGCTCATGCATCCATAATTGCTCCCTCTTCACATCTATACAAGGATGTGGATCCCCATCATGTTGGTCCCTTTGATCATGGCACTTGGCCATGAAGTCTTCTCCCCTCCGTTACCATCGCTTTTCACATAACACATATTGACTAAGTGGTGGATTGAGGAAATGTCACTTCCCCTTGGGGGTTGAAAACACTTAATAGGTTTGTCCTTAGCCATTCGTACCTAGGGAGGCAACACATTGCAAGTTCAAAGCCCCAAATTGGAAGGGAATCCTTGTTTGAAGTGTCAAATAGCCTATTACTTTCAAGATTGGTTCACTTACATGCAAAAGTGATTTTTGTACCTAACAGCTTGTTGCTTTCACTAGACATTTTGATGTGATCTTTGGGTGGTTCCACATCTGGGACCTGGAAACCTTAAATGGTACCAACATTCCAAAGAGGTATATTGGCAACCACAGGTGAGGCATTGAGAGCCATGGGACTCCAAGCAACAACAGAGTATCACATACACCCTTTGGGCACCTCCTGAAGCTAAAACATCCTACCACTATTCCCTGCATTTGATGACTTTTGGGATGATGCACCTGGAACCAGCAAGCCCCCAAGACGACCCTAATGCTCTGAAAGGGATGGCAATTAATCCAAGGCCAAAATGACGATGGTCTCACACCTTGAGACAGGGGAGGGCTAGCACCACCTTATAAAATCTCAACGTTGGAGCAGAGATGGGCACCTTGCCCCATTGGATACCCAGGGGACCACATTTTAACCCCTCAGATGCAATTTGAGGCCTACAATTAGATTTTGACGAAAATGTGAAGGCCAACCTTCACATTGTGATTTTAGAGGGCTTCTACACCAAACTTGGCACCTTAAGCCCTCAACGCATGCCCTAGAAGATCCTATGCATGGATGGCATCAGCGAAAAGTTCCCTACATCTCACACGTGTAGAAAAATTATTATGTTTTTGTCTAAGCTAGTAGGTTGGCTTATGACCTAACTCATCATTGAGGCATATTTTATTGTTTTTTGGTGCTTTAGGCTAAATTAAACAATAGTCCTCCTATACGTAGAGGAGAGGATTCATTTGTAAATCATCATCAATTGGAGGAGTCGGCCTCTCACACACTTGAGAATTTCGCCCCTCTTTACTTGTTGTAGATATGTGACCTATGAATGCATTTTGATATTTGGAGCCAAACACTTGTCTTTGGAGCTATTATCTTGGAGCAATGAATGGAATTTCATGCATGTTATCTCGTAAGTGAACATTTTGTGGGATAAATCTTTTCTTTATGTCTAATGTGTGGAATATATTGAATTTAGGGTTTTCTATTGAACCCTAATTTACTAAAAATCTATTTGATAGCATCTAGATATCATTATTGCATGCATTACTCATGAATAATATGTGAAATTGTGAATGATAATCCTAGTGGTGAACTTTGATTAGCTCTCCCATGAAACTTCTTGATCCATCGCATAGGTGATCGCAAGGGTTGTTGGTGTTAGGGCATCAATTATCTTTCCTCCTTAGCAACTTTCAGATAATTTAATCAACTCCTAGACTCCATCCACCCAATGATAAGGCACTGGCCATCCTTTGTTGGTGATAAAATCATTTCTTATCCATAAATCTTCTTTCTCTCGTACCTAATTTAGCCCCTTTGAGGCCAAGCGTAAAAGCTAGGGTTTGATGTGAATTTCCAGGCAAGTAGGTTTTCGAGATTGGAGAGTCTAAATGCCAAGGGTATAGTTGGTTGCCTTAAAATCAACCATCTTGGTAGGCATTCACTTCAATTTTGTCCATAAACTTTCTTGCCCTGGTTGTTTGCCCTCGGGTTAGTTTGATTTTGCTTCAACTTACAGACATATTTGAAGCTTTCATGTGCATTTGTCTTGCTGAAAATCATTGTTGGAAGCCCTTTCTTAGCATCTTGACCTTGGGCCTTCCCAACTCTCAACTTACCAATCAAACCCTAGGTCTTATGTGCCTAAAATTGACTTCTCCAAGCAAAGCAAATTGCCCTTACTCATTTGAGCCTTGTACTTAAGTCATGTCTTCTCCTTGGAAGCCCTTAAGTCACCTCATACCTCAAAACTAGAATACCTATTAGGTGACCATACACATACCAGGACTCCTCCCATCAGTGAAAATTCGTAAAGAATAGGGGGTTTTGCCTGTGGTGACCCCATTGTTGTCTCTTGGTCTAGTGTCTTGCCTTGAAGGATTCCCCTACACAAGGCCTACTAGATTTTGCGGCAACATTATGTATATAATAACATTGTTAATTACATATATATATATGGATTACCTTTAAAACCCTGGGACTCAAAGTACAACAAGATATAGAATGGGATGCATACATCTCTCTCATGGTCCAAAATTTTATTCTTCTTAAAGAGGAGATTGAAGGTGATTTGATATGGTCAAAGAATCCACGCACAGGAGAATATATAACTACATTGGGATATGCTTCCCATGTCAAGTCCTCTTTCAATGGAAAAATAAAGTGGTGGTGGCACTCTCTGTGGAACTTTCACTGCCCTCTAAAGTGTAAAATCACTTTGTGGCTTGCACTAAATAACCAATTATTGACATGGGATGTCGGTATGGCTAAAGGTTGGGTTTGACCCAACAAATGGTTATGCAAATCCAACAGTGAAGACATCTCCCATCTATTTATTTCTTGCTCCTATACTGTTCAGGTATGTACATCAGTTATGGATTCAATCAGTCCGTCCTCACAATGGAACAAGTATAGCTTGGAAGAGAATTTTAAATCTTGGGTCAAGAATAGATCAAATCCTCTTTTTGTTGCTTTCCCGAGCATTTTTGTAAATTGTAACTGGTGGGCTAGATACTCCTACACATTCCAGTTCAAGAAGTTTCCTACTAAGATAACAGTTGGCCTCATTACCAAACTATGCAAGGAATAAAAGTTCGATCCACAAGTTAAACAGCCTCATGTTCCTGTTCAACCACAGATTGACAAATGGATTCACTGTGGATATCTAGACAGTGCCTCCCAAGGACATCTGCCAAAATGTGGAGTTGGAGTCATTCTTTGCTTAAAATTATCATTTTTTGGTTAAATATTGCCTAGGAAGGGGCTCCAACAACCTACCAGAACTCACGGCTATTTGCACGTTACTCTTTGTTGTAGAAGACAAAAATATAACAAATTTCCAAATAATGGGGGACTCCCAGCTTGTGATCAATTGGCCTTTCAATAGGTCGGAACTAGAGAATATTTTTCTTCAAGACGTAATCCATGACATTCGAGAGGCTCTCCAGTTTTTTGAATGGACTTCTTTCACTCACGTGCTCCATGAACTCAAATCTCAAGTTGATTCTTTATCCAAGGAGGATCTGGAGATGCATATCGATTTCTTCTCAATAACAGTGTTGATTTTGGGGTAGCATCGGATGTGCTCTAGCTCTGAAATTTTGTGAAGGGGCTAGAATACATAAGATCTCCAAGACCCAGAAATCGTTTGGAGAAATTCCACACGGATTGTGAGTCATTAAAATAATTAATATTTTTAATTGGTATTAATAAAAATATGGGTGAGAAGCTTCTAAGAGACGAGGATCAAGTTTGTTTTAATCTTAGCCGTTGATTTGGGATTTAGTCTCGGTCGTTGATTCATCAACAGGAAAAGTATAAGAGGAGGCTTGAGGGTCAGTTGGAGATACACCAAGTGATCAGTTAGTTCGATTTTTCTGGGGCAAGGTCTGCTGAGAAAATCGAACAAGTGATCTGAGTTGCAGTGAGAGGGGCAAAAGCAAAGATTTGGATCAGAAAGGAGTTCTGAGCCAAAGAGTACATGGCAGAGAGGCAGCAGTAGCATCAGAGAGGCAACGCAAAGATCTACGCAGCCCAGGAGGGGCTCACGCAGGGGCCAGGAGTGTCTCTTGCAACGACAGTATAGAGTATTCGTCTAAAGTCCGAGATTTTGTCAGAGAAGCGAGGTTCTAAGCTGGGAGGGCTGAACAGCAGTCTTCCTCCAGCAAATCGATCCAGTAGAAGGGGTGACACAGTGTCCTAGATGCAAGACGCTGGCCCAAGCAGTGATTGCTCAAGGATTTCACAGTGTTTGTCGGGAGTCAGATCACTCATTGGATCAGTGGTGACTTGGGGAACGAGGTAAACCCTCGTATGTATTTCTTCCTTTCGTGATTTCTCTATAAGGTTAGTCGGTGTGAGAGGCAACCTATTGTACTCGGATTATGCTTGCTTAATAATAAAAACGCTCTATCTGTTGCACCGGTTTTCCCGCATTGGGTTTTTCAGGGGACGTGTTGTCCAAAAATAATGGTGTCCCTTGTGTGCTTGACTCATCTATTCTTTCAGTTTATGATCTATATGTCAGTGTAGTCTGGAGTAGTGTTTACACAATTGTTTATCTAATTAAATAACTTGTTGAATGAAATAACAAGTAGGAGAAGTTAAACTAGTAACTACAGTAGGATTTATGTTTGTAAAGATACAGAAATTTTCACATGGTATGAGAGCATTACAGATAATAGGATTTTGAAGCCATCAGTCGGGAGATCTAGCAAATCTGCTGCAGAGAGGCAGTTGTCCCGAGTGACAGCGATGTTCTAGAGCCAGAGACGCAAAGGGAGAGTGACACGGTGCAGAAAGTTGACGCAGAGGCTCATGCAGTACCTGCTTCAACATTCTGAGCCAGGTGAGGGTGACGCAGTAGCTGGGAGGAGCCCACGCAGTAACTGCGTCAGCTATCTAGGCCAACGCAAAAGCAGAGAGGGGCAAATCAGGCTCACACAGAGCCACATCATCCTTCTAGATTAGGAAGGAGTCACTAATCCAGATTTAAACAGGAACGCAATAAATTACAAAGAAAACCATAAACACAGAGATGCAGCAGAAATAATACTTCATTTCATTAATGTAAAATACTAAAATATGCTTACAAATAGCAATGGAAATAAACCAGCTAGGGCGATGGTAGCTTATCTCTCAGAAGAGATGTGGCGGCTACATGCCTCTGAACTGTCTTCCAATGAGACTCGAAAGCCTATTTATTGTTGAGAAACATGGGAAAACCCTAAACATCCAAAAACCTAATCCTAGAAGATAAAACACTAAATTGTGAGCCCCGTTTGGGTAAATTGGTACACCAACTTCCCAGGGTCGTAACATTGGCATACGATCTCCATTTGACGCATACAATATCTCGTTAGAAAGATCTATTCGAGAACTACAACTTTGGGAAGAGCAACATAGGTCCACATGGGTCCATGAACCCATGTTGCTCACAATTTTCCCAAAAAAACGTCGTTTAGGGCCTCAAAACGGCTCCGGAAGTTCAGGACCCGAAAAACTACTAAAAGTAATAAATTGTGCTATAATTAAGGAAATTGAAAAGCTGAATGAAACAATGGTGGGGGTCCAAGTGGACTTGGTGGGTGGCCATCAATATCCACCTGGATCATTCCTCCCCCCTCAGGAAGTAATGGTCCCCATTGCGTTGAGTTCCTCCATGAGATGAGGAAACTTCTGCTGAACTTGGTCCCTAGTGAGCCACTTGCCCTGGTGAAGGAGTTGGCCTGCTTTGACAACTCGATACAGTTGGATATTCTGCTGGCGAGTGTGCTTGATCTGTGTGTCCATGATCCGATCAGTTGCAGCTTGTTCCATGCAATCTGAATTTAACTATGTAGGTGTGAGTTGTTCTGCAATGTCGGATGTGTCTAGTAATGGTGGAAAGTATGGACGAAGGCGGTCCACATTGAACACTAGGTGCAGGCTAAGGAATGGGGGAATGTTGAGCTCAAATGCATTGTCTCCCACAGCCTTGGTAATGGTGTAAGGACCATATCGGAGTGGTCTGAGTTACTGATAGGCTCCGATAAGGCGTTCCTTTTGCAAATGCAACCAGACTTTGTCGCCCACCTGAAACTTGTGTGGCACCCGATGATGATCATGTCGCTGCTTGTACTTGGCATTTCATTTCTCCAGAATGTCATGGAACTACTGGCGAATATGTTGGATGTGTTCAATGAAGTTGTTTGCCTTATTTGTTACGAACTGGACATAAGTCGAATCTGCATGACTAGCTGCAAATGGCATGGCCACATCAATGGGACATAATGGCTGGAATCCCAAGCCCACCTGAAAAGGGTTGTGGCCAGTTGAGCTGTGGAGAGCCCAGTTGTAGTTGGGTTGAACATAGGGGAGGCTCTCGTCCCATGTGTGTGGATGCTTTAAGTTGTACATGCGCAGGATGTGTACAATCATCCTGTTGACAACCTCTGTTTGGCCATCAGTTTGAGGATGGAAGGCTGTGGACTTAGTGAGTTTGGTGTCCAGCGTCGACTAGAGACTGGACCAAAATGTACTGAGGAACCTGTTGTCCCGATCTGAGATGATAGACTGTGGGATCCCAAAGTGTACCCACACTCGTTCAAAGAAGAGTTTAGCAGTGGCTTCTGTTGTGATATTCTTTTTGTAGGCCACCATAATGGCCATCTTCGAGAACATGTCAACGACCACAAAAACACAGTCGTTTCCATGCTTAGTGGAAGGAACGCCTGACATGTAATCCATGGAGATGGATTCCCAAAGTCGACTAGGGGTAGGCAGCGAGATATAGAGGCCTTGCTTCTTGACGGTCGGTTTGGCAATGGCGTAGGCAGTGCATGATTTGATGTACTTCCCGACATCCTATCAAAGATTCAGCCAATAGAAATACTTCTGAAGTACTACCACCATTTTCTCAACCCCAAAATGCCCAGCAGCCCGACTGTGGTGTGCTTCCCAAATCATCTTGACACGCTCGCTTGAAGGAACACGAAGGTGACCCAGGTGGCATAACAGGACATCCTAGAGGTGAAAATCTTGAACATGCCGACCGTCCAAGAGTGTCTGGTATGTGTGGCCAAATTCTAGGTCACTTTTGTAGAGAAGTGGCCAATCAGAAGTCTCATGCCCACAAGAGTTGAGCACGGGGGTTAATGCCATGATCGGTGGTCGACTGAGGCAATCTGCAACATTATTGGTACCGCCCCTCTTATACTTGATACTCAAATGGAACTGTTGCAGGTATGTGGACCACTTCTAATGGCAATCATTCTGCAATTTCCCTTGGGTCTGTATGAACTGGAAGGGTCGGTGGTCTGTGTGGATGATCGTTTCCTTCCCCAAAGTGTAATATTTCCATTGTCGGCAGGCCTACACAATGGAATACATCTCTTTGTCATAAGTGGGATACTTCCGGACTGTGTCTAAAAGTGTCTCACTGTGATATGCCACTGGATGCCCATGTTGAGTAACGACTGCCCCAATATCATAGTCAGAGGCATCTGTCTCGACCTCAAATGGTTGTTGCAAGTCTGGCAGTGCGAGCACTGGTGCCGAGCAGAGGTGATCTTTCAACTCTGTGAATGCCTTCTGTTGAGATTCAGACCAAAAGAATTTTGCTTTCGCTCCTCCCTTGGTGACTTGACTCAAGG
>APFE030065444.1:127337-259784 GCA_000404065.3 Pinus taeda | reverse complement strand
TCTGTTAGAGTGGTTGGAGAGGGCCAATCCCGAATGACTTGGATCTTGGCTGGATCCACATGCACCCCCTGTTCATCAATAATGTACCCCAGATACTGAACCTGGGTCATGCCAAAAGTGCATTTCTCTAAATTGGCACATAACTTGTGTTGCCGCAGTGTTTGGAGAACCTGTCGGATGTGGTGGAGGTGTTCTTCCCAGCTCTAGCTGAAGATCAGGATGTCATCCAAGTATACCACTACAAATGAGTTGGTGAATGGCCGCAAGATGTCATCCATTAGCCTCATGAAGGTTGCAAGAGCATTTGTCAATCCATAAGGCATAACCAAACATTCGAAAAGGCCTTCCTTGGCTTTGAAGGCAGTCTTCCACACATTAGAGGGTTCAATTGGTACCTGGTGATATCCTAACTTCAAATCGATCTTGTTGAAATATTTTTCCCCCTTCAGTTGGTCCAGGAGGTCATCAATCTGTGGGATCAGGTACCTATTACAAACAGTGATCTTGTTCAATGCCTGATAGTCAATACAGAGTCTCCAAGTCCCATCCTTTTTCTATACCAACACGATCGGGCTCCCACAGGGCGATGAACTCGGATGGATGTGACCTTTCTACAGCAACTCCTAAATCTACCTCTTGATTTCATCGTTCTCCAGAACGGAGGGCTGATAGATTGGTCCATTGGGCAATGGCGCACTTGGGTTCAGATCAATGGAGTGCTTGACCTGACAGTGCAGAGGAACCCCTGCGGGGGAGGTGAAGATGTCCTCGTACTCTTCCACGACCTTGTCCATCTATAGTTGTCGTGCGGAGGGGCCCTGTCTAGGGGTTGTGGCCACTGTCTTCTTCTTTCCCTGAGGGCGTATCATCAAGAAAACAAATTTCTCGGTTTTGGAAATGAGCTTACTGCATTGTTTTACAGTAACCAAAGAGATGGCGGTAGGCGGTGCTACCTCCGATATCCTGTCAACTTATTTCCCAAAGTAATAATAACAGCACGGGGCCTTGATTCATACACAGCATGTCGCTTCCACAAGTATGGTTGTGCTAATGGGAGCAATGTCACAAACTTCAAGGGGAGCAATGTCACACAATACCTCATCTGTGAAGGGCTTGATGTTGTATGGAAGGCAACACTGCTGGCTCACGTGAAGATCCCGTCTTTGGTGAAGCCACCCGATGGTGTACGGTTGTGGATGTGCTGTGGTCGGTAAGCCCAGCCGCTTCACGACCTCTGCCGAAATGAGGTTCTTTTGGCTCCCGCTGTCGACAATGAATTGTAGTGAGGATCCCTTTACCCACATCTGGGAGCAGAAGAAACGCTCCCCTCCTCTGGATCTTCGGGTTCCTCCTTCTAGATCTTCGTGATGGCAACGGTGGCGTTGGACTCTGCATCAATAATCTGTTTCCCTTTGTCATTCCCCTTGTCGGGTTCTTACTCAGAGTCGGAACATGCATCTGATTCTGAAACCTTTAGCTCAGCCACCAGTGACTGCTTGGCTCGACACTCACTTGTGTTGTGAGTGGAGCTCTTATGGAACTCACACCATTTTCCCATGTCCTTTTCGGCTTCGCGGCACTATTCTTTGCTTGCAGCTTTGGCGGGTTGTCTTGAGCCGCCCTGCCTTGGCTTTGTCCTTTGTTTTGCGGTTTGGGGGCACCTTTCGCTTGCTTCGGATTCGCAGATCCAAAGTCTCGCTTCTTCTGTTTAAACTTTTGCTTGACCTTGACGGCACATCGGTATGTCGTGCCGAGCGAGGAGATGTTCAGGAATTCTATTTCTTCTTGGATGTACTTGTGCAGGCAGCCGCAGTATTTGAGTATCAAATGTTGCTCTGAATCCTTGATACCCAACTTTGTGCGAAGGGTATGGAAAATATTGGTAAACGTCAGCACGTCTTGGTCCCTTCCCTGTCGCAGCGTGGTCCACTTTATGTATTGATCCTCATAGCTTCCGACAGGGTAGTACTGCTCCTTGATGGCATCCCGATATGAATTCCAGGTGGGTGCGGCTGAAAATAGTGAGCCAGTATTTTTATCCTTCTGCTCGCAGTAGGTTTCCCACCAGTCCTTGACATGGGAGGCTGCTTTGAGAAGAGCGAAAACAATCTTTTCCCGACTCAAAAATTCATGAATAGAAAAATGACACTCTAGTAGATTTAACCATTTATCTATGGCATCTACGTCTATCTGACCCTCAAATATGGGGATTTCAAAATTAACTTGTACCTTAAAGGGCGTGGTGTTTCAAGAGTAGCAGCTAGAAGCCGATGTGTCGTCTCTGGGTAGCTACTGAAGGATCTGGGCAAAGTTGTCCATCATCACGTTCCTTTGTCGCTCGAGGGCTTCTTCGAACAAGATTTTGATAGGATCTCCTGCCCCCTCGTCTTTCTTCTCATCTGCCATGAGTCTGATCTTGCAAAGGTTCGACCAGTTCAAGCCCTAACTCCTTATATCCCGACCTCGTTGGGGACATGCAAAGAAAAACAAAGAAAAAGCAGACCGCTCATGTTCCAAAGCTAGAGACGCAGAGGGAGAGTGACGCAGTGCAGAAAGTTGATACAGAGGCTCATGCAGTACCTGCTTCAGAATTCTAAGCCAAGTGAGGGGGATGCAGTAGCTGGGAGGAGCCCACGCAGTAACTGCGTCAGCTATCTAGGCCAGCGCAAAGGCAGAGAGGGACAGATCAAGCTCACGCAGAGCCACATCATCCTTCTAGACTAGGAAGGAGTGACTGATCCGGATTTAAACAAGAACGCAATAAATTACAGAGAAAACCATAAACACAGAGACGTAGCAGAAATAATACTTCATTTCATTAATGTAAAATATTGAAATATGCTTACAAACAGCAATGGAAATAAACCAGCTAGGGCGATGGTAGCTTATCTCTGAGAAGAGATGTGGCGGTACATGCCTCTGAATTGTCTTACAATGAAAGCTAAGGCCTATTTATTGTTGAGAAACTGGGAAATCCTAAACATCCAAAAACCAACCCTAAAGATGAACACCAAAACTGTGGCCGTTGGGTAAATTGTACATCAACTTCCCTGGTCGTAACTTTGGCATACGATCTCCGTTTGACGCGTACAATATCTCGTTAGAAAGATCTATCCGAGAACTACAACTTTGGGAAGAGCAACATGGGTCCATGGATCCATGTTGCTCCCAGTTTTCCCAAAATACATCGTTTAGGGCCTTAAAACGGCTTCGGCAGTTCAGGACCCGAAAAACTGCTAAAAATAGTAAATTGTGCTACAATTAAGGAACTGAAAAGTTGAAAGAAACAATGGTGGGGGTCCAAGTGCACTTGGTGGGTGGCCACCAATATCCACCTGGATCAGTGACGCAGTGGCCAAGAGGAGTTGATCTAGCTCACGCAGTGAATGCGCAGAGCCTGAGGAGCTCAGATTCTTCAGTTGTTGGAGTAGAGGGAGCAATGTTGATCAGATCTGAGGCACTGGTGGGACATTGGTTGTTGTTGTTGCATAACAGTATCTGTGGAGATGAAACCAAGGTAGAGGGAGTCACTCCCTTAACAAATTTCTTGCCAAAGAAATCTAGGTTCGGGTTGCTGAGCAGCAGCAAAGGAGGATTGGAGAAGGGGTGATTCAACATTATTTGGCAGGAGGATTTTTGTGAAGGAAAGCAGGACTTAGAGGGAGTCTAGAAAGAACTTGTTCCTTAGAGGATTTTTAGCACCAAAGAAATCCAAATTCGAGTCTTGTTGGGGCAACAGCGAGAGAGGGAGAAGAGAACCTTTTCTATACTTGTTAGGATAATTAATGGACTAAGGGATCAGAACAGATTGGATGGATGTTAAAATTGGCAACTAGCGACAAACTCCATGTGGGTCACCTTATTTATGGTAGCTAATATTTTTCCTAGAGTCCTCTTGTTGAGAGGTGTAGGATTGATCTAAAGATCATCCGATTCCGACAAGTAATTATGGAGAAATGAATTTATTTGTATTTACTTGACGAATTGTCAAGGTCGGCCAACAACTAAATGTGTGGCACACATGCCCAACAAATCATATAAGTACAAGAGAGGTTGAGTCATTATGAACTCATCTCATCACTCATCTTCTCTCTCTCCTACGCATTAGATGAGCCTCTCTCTCTCCCACGTGTGGCTGAAGAAGGAAGACGTTGATTTCTGGTTAGGGCAGCGTTGACTTGAGTTGACCTAGCTGCAAGTGGGCTGATTGGATAGCGTGGAGGCCTTCTTGACTGCGTATTGGGTTGGGCAGCCTCTCCTGGCTAGCTGCAGTTCTGTTCAACACTTTTGACCAAGTTTGACCACTTCTTTGACTAGAGTTGACTATCAAGGCGCTGCCACAGGCTTGACCAAACTTTGACCAGATGTTGCTTGATGTTTGACTGAGGTTTGTGGACTGTTCTGGGTTGTTGAAGATAGTTGTTGAAGACCAAGTTCTTCAAGTTGACTAAAAGTCAATCCAGGGTTGTTTTGACCAAGTTTGACTTTGTTAATTTAGGGTTTGTTGTTGTTGTTATAAAATTACAGATTTCTGAATTGTACTATTTCTCTTTGATGAACTATTGAAGATTAAAGAAAAATTGATCAAAGGGTTTCCCTACATTGGGGTTTGTCCCTGGCTAGCCGCCACATCTTGTGTCTCTTGTCTTGGCTTGTTTTTTGTCGATCGTTTAATGTTCTATCTGCACTTTACTTTATGTTTATGTGATTGCTAAACAACAACTATTAAAAAGATTTGAAATAAACTGCTCTAAGCATAGAACATACCATAATTTAACATGGTATCAGAGCTGAGGTGAAGACAAAGCCCAAACAAGAGCAAGAGCTAGAGCAATCACCGAAGGTTGTTGAAGCAATCTTAAAGAAGTCATGGTGCCCCTAAAGCCTCCTCTTATACTTTTTATGTTGACATCTCAACGGTCGAGATTAAGTCCCTAATCAACGGCTAAGATTAGATCTAGCTTGATCCATGTCTTTTGGAAAATTCTAACACAGATTCATATTAATACACATTAATATTTTATTTTCCCTCAGTTTAGACTTAGGGACTCCATTAAAAATATTAATTATTTTGATATCTCTTGATCTGTTTAGAATCTGCCCAAACACTTTCTGGGTATTGGAGATCTCATGTGCCCCAACCTCTCCACCAAATTTCGTGGCTAGAGCACATCCGATGCTACCCCAAATCAACACTCCCTCTTAGCGAGGACTATTCTCTAGCAATACTCCTCACTAAGTATTACTCTGATCATCCGACATCGGTACCTGTGCTGATGCTAGGCCTCCATGCCCAACATCCTCTGCACTGCTGCATCCTGTACTGTTGCCCATGGTTCTGCCACTGCCACTGCTACATCTGTACAACAGCTCCCTCTGCATCCGTGTTGTCGCTGGTCCTTTCTCCCAACACTGCATCTGCACTACAACTCCCTCTTCATTCGTGCTCTAACACACTACTTCTGAAGGGGTTCTTTACCATCCCCATCTTTTCTTTGAACTAGTCAAATTTTGACTTTCCGAGGGCCTTGGTGAGGATATATGCCACTTCTTCCCTTGTAGGGGTGTAGCTCAACTATACAGTGCCGCGTTGGACACAATCTCTAACAAAGTAACATCGTATATCAATATGCTTTGACCTATCATGAAATACTGGATTGTCAGAGAGTTTGATGCAACTCTGATTATCACACATGATCTTAGTCGCCTCCATATTTCTTCTAAATAGGTTTACCAGCAGTTTTCTAAGCCATATGGCCTCACACGAAGTTGTGCTTGCTGCCATATATTCTGCCTCAGACAACCTCAGAGCCACAAACTTTTCTTTCCTACTGCACCAGGAGGTTATCCCTGATCCAATCTTGAAAGAGTACCCAAAGGTACTTTTCCAATCCACTAAACTTCCTGCCCAATCTGCATCAGTAAATCCACTCAACCTAATATCCTTCCCCTTGTTGTACAAAAGCCCATAATCAATTGTTCCCTGTAAATACCTGAGAACGTGCTTGGTTGCTGCCTAGTGAGCCCTCTTTGGTTCCACCATGAACTGACTGAGGGTGTTGACAGCGTAGCAAATATCTGGCATGGTATTGACTAGATACATCAGGGACCCTATGAGTTGTCGATATAGGGTGGGATCGACATCCTTGTCTTCTGATGCATCAATCTTCTTCCAGTTGGTGATCATTGGCGTAGCCATAGGTCTACAATCTCCCATCCCGAACCTTTTCAGAATTTATCTAGCATACCTTCCTTGCCCAAGGAAGATTTCTCCTTTCTGCTGCCAAACTTCCAACCCTAGAAAATAGTGCATTCGTCCCAAATCCTTCATATCAAACTCTGTGGCTAGATTCTTCTTGCAGTCTTCAATGAGTCTGGATGATCCTGTCAAGAAGAGATCATCCACATATAATACTAAGATAAGTGGCTCGCTCTCTACGACCAAAGAGTAGAGATTCAGATCCGCGTCACTCTTGACAAACCCCATCTTCTGTAAGTAGCCATCTATTCGACCATACCACGCTCTTGGTGCCTGCTTCAACCCATACAAGGCTTTCTTCAGTCTGCATACATGTGACTTCTTCTCATGAGTTTCAAAGCCCTTTGATTGTTCAATATATACTTCTTCTTCTATTACCCCATTCAAAAATGTCACCTTAACATCCATCTAATGGATCTCCCATCCCATCTAGGCTACAAGAGATATCATGGTCCTAATAGATGTATACCTGGCTACCAGGGCGAAGGTTTCCTCATAGTCAATCCCTTCCTTTTGAGCATACCCCTTAGCCACAAACCTGACCTTATATTTTTCAATACTGTCGTCCGCAGCATATTTGATCTTATAGATCCATCTTGAACCTACCACAGATCTGTCTTGAAGCCTTGACACCACCTCCCAGACATCGTTTACCATTATAGAGTTATACTCCTCCACCATCACATCTAGCCAGACCTGATGGTGAGTTCCTCCTTGAAGCTGGTAGGCTCTCCATCCTGAGCTACTAACGCCTAATACCTGTCTGGCTGTTTTCACTCCCTTCTACTGTTCCTTGGCTCTCCGATGAAGTTCTCTGCATCACACAGAATCTGATGAAGTTCCCTGCTGGTTCTTCCTCTGCCAACAGGTGCTTTTGTTTGCTCCTCTTCCTCATCCTAAGAATCTTCCTGATCTGATGAAGGATTCTTCACTTCCGTTGGTTGAAGAGGCATGACCAACGGATCCTCTTTCGACTACTCCTTGGAAGGCATTTCGCGAGATCTTCTAAAAGCTCTGTCCTCCATGAACTTTACATCTCGTTGTACTACTACCTTCCTGCTCACTGGAAGATAGATCATATATGCCTTAGTGTTCTCGCTATATCCTACTAGATACCCCTTTTCCGCAGTCTGATCCAGCTTCTTCCTCTTTTCTTCGAGTATGCGACAATATGCCAAACTCCCAAATATCCTGAAATGACTAACATCAGGTGTCTTCCCAGTGAAGACTTTCTTTGGAATAATCTTGCCCAATGCCCGATGAGGAGTCCTGTTCTAAACGTAGACAGTTGTGTTGCATGCTTTTGCCCATAGGAATTTTGGCATATCCTGATCATACAGCATGGCCCTAGCTGCTTCTACAATAGTCTTGTTTTTCCTTTCTGCCACCCCGTTCTGCTCTGGATTGTAGGGAACTGTCCACTCTCTTTTGTCCACTCTCTTCTGATGCCCTCCTTAGCGCAAAAATCAATGAAGTCCTTATCGCCATATTCTCCACCATTATCTGAGCACAAGACTCTTATTTTCTTACATATCAGATTCTCCACTAGAGCCTTGAATTCCTTGAATCAACAGAAAACCTCATCCTTGGTTTTCAAAAAATAGATCCAAGTTTTCCTCGAGTGGTCATCAATGAAAGGAAATACTTGGCACCGCTGAGAGCTTTGATGGACATAGGTCCACAGATATCTAAGTGTATTAATCCTAGTACACTCTTGGCCCTGTGGTTGCTCTTAGGAATTGCCACCTTGGCATACTTTCCTAGAGCGCATCCCCTGCATACATCATCTCGTTCCGTACTCAGATCCGGAACTCCTGTTACAGTGCTCCTGAGAATTCTCAGAGCTCCATGGTGCAAGTGACCCATCCTTATGTTCCATAGTTTGTTCAAGTCTTTGTCCCCATGACTGCCTATTAGTGCCATTTGAGATTTTAGTTGTAATTTGTACAACCGATTACCTTTGATCCCGATTTGCACTTTCTTTTTCCAGCTTGGGTGTTTGACGTTACCTTTTCCTTGATGAAGTAGACATCATAGCCCTTGCCTTGTAGTTGTGACACAGAAAGTAAGTTCATCCCCAATCCTGGCACATGCAGCACATTTGTGGCACGGAACAGCTCTCCCGATTCTGTCTGAAAAACTATGTTACCATTTCCTACTGGAGTACACTTTGCCTTGTTCCCCATGGTGATCTGAAAGTTCATCTTCTCTTCTCGATATTCTGAGAAACACTCCCTGATTCCCGTCATATGCCACGAGGCTCCACTGCCTATATACCATACTTCTGATGATGTAGCACTAGCCATGCACGCCACTTCTTCTTCCAACCTGGAAGCCAACATAGAGAAATCAAAATCTCTCTCTCTTGTGCAATCTTCTGAAAATCTGCGTGAGTCCCCTGAGGTGGATGCGTCTGCATCGTGGTCTCGACCCATAACTGATTTTCCCTTTTTGTCTCTGATTACTTGCTCTGATACCATGTGAAAATTCTACCACTGCAACAACTGATTTACTTTTCCTACTTATTTCATCATAAGTTATTCATGAAATTACTTCAACAAACATTAAAATAAATACTGCTGTAGATATCACATCGTAATACAGAAACAAAAATATGCACACCTTGACACAGTGATTTTGGACTAATGTCCATGGAAAAACCCAATGTGGGAAAACTAGTGCAGCAAGGGAGGATTTTATTATTCAGTAATATTCTTGTACAACACGGTGCCAAACTCGCTTACCCAAAGATAGACAAACTTCCAACACTTTCCTAAACCCAGCGTAGGCCCTACTAACCTCTGCTACAGCCTGAAACCCTCTGCGTCAGCCTACTAAGACTCTGCACAGCCTCTCTGGGCTTCTGCATCACTCCTACACCCTCTGTGTGGATGACGCAGGCCCTTCTAGCTCTACGCAGTCTCTGTTGCCTCTGCGTGGCTTCCTCTGGCTCTGCGGCTGCCTCTTCTGCGCTGATCTCCCGTCTCTTTGTTCCGTACTTGCTGCCTCTTAACTGCTCTTCAAACCACTGGTTCAATTTCTCAACAAACCCCGCTCCAGAAATTGAACTGACCAATCTCCCTCGGTGTGTTCTCCAAATGCACCTCAAGACTCCTCTTATACTTTTTCTGTTGACATCTCAACGCCGAGATTAAGTCCCTAATCAACGGCTAAGATTAGATCTAGCTTGATCCATGTCTTTTGCACCATTCTAACACAAATTCATATTAATACACATTAATATTTTATTTTCCCTAAGTTTATACTTAGGGACTCCATTAAAATTATTAATTATTTTAATATCTCCTGATCTGTTTAGAACCTACCCAAACCCTTTCTGGATATTGGAGATCTCATGTGCCCCAACTTCTCCACCAAATTTCGTGGCTAGAGCACATCCAATGCTACCCCAAATCAACATAATGTAATTCGTGGATTTGAGGAATTGATGGCAAGATGCATTCAAGAAGAAAAAAGGATGGAAGATCAAGAAATGCCCGCACTTAAAGGCAATCCGTCTGCCTTTTCTTCTCATGCTAAAAGAAGAAACTATTCTGGGGCTAAATCCAAAGGAAAGACCGGACCAAAAGTTGGAAGAAATTACGATGTTACAATTGCAACAAAATGGGCCACTATGCGAGGGAGTGCCCTGATAAAAGGGACTCACACCATGACGATGATCAAAATCACTTTCAAGGCAATCAAAGGAATGGCGGGTCCAATGGCAGAGGTAAAGGGAATGTTGGAAATCAAGGAAGAGGTCAATCCTTCAAGAAGGCAAGAAACTCCAAGTATGAATCTCATGTTGTTAACAATAAGCAAGATGAATATTATCTACCAGCGGCCCTCTCTACTACTACTCCCCCGGACTCGCTGGGAAATTGCCTTATTGATAGTGGTGCCTCAAGGCACTTCACTGGTTACAAAGAAGCTCTCTCTAATCTGATAGAGAAGGAGACCAACCTGGAAATTGTTCTTGGGGACAACTCAAAATATCCCGTGAAAGGCGTAGGGAATGTCACTCTTCAATTGAATCAGGGAAATACAATTCATTTACAAGAAGTCCTATATGTACCTAATCTCAAAAATAACCTGGTGTCCATTTTGGCAATGGAAGACAAAGGCTACAAGGTGGCCTTCATCGATGGCAAGGTATGTGTATGGAAAAAGAACTTTAAAGATGCTTTCACTCTTGGGTTTCGAGTTGATTCATCATATCAAGTCAAAGGAAGTCCGTTGGGTGTCATGTCTTGTGACACATCTCTTCAGTCCGAACTATGGCATCAGAGGTTTGCTCACCTTCATTATAAAGCTCTACCCGATGTGAGAAAAATGGTGACTGAGATGCTCGAGTTCAAATTAGAGCAAGGTGTATGTCCGGGATGTGCCGAAGGAAATCTCAAAAGGGGACCATCCCCCTCAAGCCAAAGCAAGACCTCCGATATATTGCAATTGGTTCACTCAGACATATCTCGTATGATGCCTATGAACTCCTTAGGAGTATATTTATATTACCTCACTTTTACAAATGATTATTCTCGCAAGACTTGGACATACTTCTTGAAAAAGAAGGAGGAAGTGTTCTCTTCGTTTCGTATCTTCAAAGCCTTGATCGAGAATCAAACCGAAAAGAAGATCAAGGCCTTAAGGACTGATAATGGGACTAAGTATGAATCCAATGAGTTCCATGACTTTTGCAAAGTGGCTGGCATTAAGAGGGAGACTACAACACCATATACACCTGACCAAAATGGTGTGGCGAAAAGGAAGAAATTAGAATCATACGATTGTGGAAGTTGTCCATGCTATGCTCCATGATCAAAGACTTTTGAAGTTTCTATGAGCCGAAGCTGCAAATATCGTCGTATATGTACAAAACCGATGCCCTCATCAAGCATTGGGTTCCAAGACTCCCGAAGAGATGTTCACTGGTAAGAAACCTAACGTATCTCATTTTAGAATTTTTGGAAGTCCTGTATATTTTCATGTGCCGCAAGAGAAAAGGAATAAATTGGGTGCATCTAGAAAGAAAGGAATCTCCGTGGGCTATAGTGAAAATACTAAGGGCTAAAGAATCTATGTGGCTGGTCAAAGGGAAGTCAAGATTAGCTATTATGTCACCTTTGACAAAGGGAAGTCAAGATTAGCCATTATGTCACCTTTGACAAAGATATGGCTCTTAGCAAAGTTGACAATCTTCCTACTCTAAGGGAATCTAAAGAAGCTGACACCAGGAAAAGGAAGATGAGACGATGCCCGATGTGGAAGAACCTATGGATCCTATTGATCCCCCTCCGCAAGAGCCTTCCTCTTCTAGGAAGAGGCCTTCATGGCTTAAGGGGACACTTGATGATGTTGAAGGACACATTGCACCCAGAGGGGCATTCCGAGAAAGTAAGGAGCCGACCAGGTATCAGGGATACTTGACCATTATGAGCACAATCATCCAAAATGAGCCTTCAACATTTGCAGAAGTTGTCAAGCATCAAGTCTGGAAGGATGCTATGACTGAGGAATATGAGTCCATCATGAAAAACGATGTCTAGGATGTGGTCCCCAAACCCCAAGACAAAGTCATTGTCACTTCGAAATGGCTTTACAAGATAAAGCATGGAGCTGATGGAAGTGTTGATAAGTATAAGGCTTGTTTTGTTCCTCGTGGCTTCTCTCAGAAGGAAGGTATAGACTATGACGAGATATTTGCATTTGTTTCCTGATATACCACCATTCGCTCGATCATAGCTCTTGTTGCTTCGCAAGGATGGAACCTACATCAGAGGGATGTCAAGACCACATTCTTGCATGGTTCAATCAAAGAGGAAGTCTATGTGGAGCAATCCGAAGGATTTCAGATTCATGATCGGGAATCTCATGTGTGCAGGTTGAAGAAAGCCCTCTATGGGCTGAAGCAAGCACCCCGAGCGTGGTATGAGAGGATCAATAGCTACTTGATGAAACTGGGATTCACTAGGAGTGAAGCCGACCCTAACCTTTACTTTAAGGTTGAAGATGACAAACCTCTCATACTGGTGTTGTACATTGTCGACCTCTTTCTGATAGGTGCAGACCCTCTCATTCTCAAATGTAAGAGGGAGTTGGCTTCCGAGTTCGAGATGAAGGACCTAAGACTGATGCACCAAGGGAGATTTTCCTATCTCAAGGAAAATATGTGGTGAAGATATTAGAGAGATTCGGTATGGTAGACAGCAAGCCCGTGACTACCACGATGGAGCTTGACTTCAAGAAGTTAAGCAGTAGTGCTGCCGGGCCTGTTTTACAAAATGCTACCGAGTATCGTCAACTCATCGGAGCATTGATGTTCTTGGTGAACTCCCATCCAGATATATGTTATGCAGTCAACACATTGAGTCACCATATGGTTGAGCCTCACCACACACATTAGATTGGTGCCAAGAATCTGTTGAGATATCTTCATGGCACAATCATTGCTGGAAATGTGAGACTACATGGATATACCGATGCTGATTAGGCAGGCAGTGTGGTGGACCAAAAGAGCACTTCCAGGTGTTGTTTCTCTTTGGGATCTGCCTCGATATTCTGGATGAGCAGGAAGCAGAAGTCGATGGCTTTGAGCACCATCAAGGTAGAGTACATTGTTGCTAGTATGGCCTCTTGTAAGGCGGTCTGGTTACGGAAGCTCTTCAGTGAGCTGTTTGGATTTACATTGGATACTACCGTGATCCTGTGTGACAACTAAAGTGGGATTCGTTTATCAGAGAATCCTGTATTTCATGATCGCTCCAAGCATATCGATATCAGGTACCACTATATCCGGGATATGGTGCAGCGGGGAGCAATAAGGCTCCAACATATCGGTACAGATGAGCAGGTTGCCAACATTTTGATGAAGCCCCTGGGAAAAGTCAAATTCTTGACATTCTGAGAATGACTTGGTATCATTGAGAGACCCTCTTATGAGGGTCATGTATGATGCATACATTGAGCTCTAGGAGCTCCAAGGGGCGCGAGGTACTTCTTGGAGCAACATGCGACCACAGGGTGACTCATCCTCCCTTGGTGGTGCGCTATGTACAAGGTGAAAGGTTCAATCTTCCCCTGTGATACCCTGTGGCAACTGTGGGATAGGATGATTAGTTCTCCTGTGGGCCAGGATGATTAGTTCTCCCGTGGTGACTGTTGGACAGGATGATTCGTTCTCCTATGGACAGGATGATTAGTTCTCCTGTCGAGGCATCCTACCCATGCAGTTTGGGACTCATGGGAAGTACCTCTCATCTGATCAATGAATAGGGAAATGGGGTTTGGGACCATTAGTAGTACTATCGATGGACGCATCGTTGTATCTACCGTACTCCCTATGTTAGGATGACCTCCATTGATTTGGGATCAATGATACTGATATGGGATCAGTGAGAGTGGTATGACACACTCTGAGGTTGACTTCAGGGTTAGTGGAGGATGGTATGATACATCCTCCATCATTTCTTCTTCATAGTTCAGTAGAGCAAAGCCAAGCAGTGCAAAAGCAGTGCATTTGGTGGCAAGGATAGGATCAACGGTCAGATGGATTAGCAGATGGAGTTCTCCCTAGTTGAGAGGGAATGTTAAAATTGGCAACTAGGGCCAAACTCCATGTGGGTCACCTTATTTATGGCAGCTGATATTTTTCCTAGATTTCTCTTGTCGAGAGGTGTAGGATTGATCTAAAGATCATCCGATTTCGACAAGTAATTATGGAGAAATGAATTTATTTGTATTTACCTGACAAATTGTCAAGGTCAGCCAGCAACTAAATGTGTGGCACACATGCCCAACAAAACATATAAGTACAAGTGAGGTTGAGTCATTATGAACTCATCTCATCACTCATCTTTTCTCTCTCCTACGCATTAGATGAGCCTCTCTCTCTCACATGTGTGGCTAAAGAAGGAAGACGTTGATTTCTTGTTAGGGCAGCGTTGACTTGGGTTGACCTAGCAACAGGTGGGCTGATTGGATAGCGTTGACCAGCGTGGAGGCCTTCTTGACTGCGGATTAGGTTGGGCAGCCTCTCCTAGGCTAGCCGCAATTCTGTTCATCACTTTTGACCAGGTTTGACCACTCCTCTAACCAGTGTTGACTATCAAGGAGCTGTCATGGGTTTGACCAAAGTTTGACCAGATGTTGGCTGCTATTTGACTGAAGTTTTGGACTGTTTTGGGCTACTGAAGAGAGTTGTTGAAGACCGAGTTGTTCAAGTTGACTAGAAGTCAATCTGGGGCTGTTTTGACCAAGTTTAACTTTGTTGATTTAGGTTTTTCTATTGCTGTTATAAAATTACAGAATTCTGAATTGTACTAGTTCTCTCTGTTGAACTAGTGAAGATTAAAGAAGAATTGATCAAAGGGTTTCCCCGCATTGGGGTTTGTCCGTGGCTAGCCGCCACATCTTGTGTCTCTTTTCTTGGCTTGTCTTTGTCGATCGTTTAATGCACTGTTGATAATATCGACGATATATCGCCGAATATTGGAAATATCGCGATATTTTCTCGGCCTCGGCGATATTTCGGCCGAGAAAATATCGCGATATTTTCGAAAATATCATGCGACGATATAAAATATTGCCGGGCGTTTTTTTCCGCGGCTACAAAAAAGGAAAATTGGTTTTTTTTTCTTCATTTCTGTTTCCGAGTGTTGGAGAAGAAAGGGAAAGAGTTTTGTGCTGCTTGTCAAGGAGGGTTTGAAGATCAAACAACGATTATCACCACCAATTAAGATTTTTTTGTGGATCAAAGATTGAAGAATAGTGAGACAAACTTCATTTCTTCCATTAACATGTATGTTCTTAAAAACCCCTATGTTAATAATTTTTTCATAGATTTAGGGTTATGTTTGCTTGCCTCTTTGCCTACCAACATTTTGTTTCTTTGTTTTTTTCCATTTGCTATGATTTTCATGCCCATGAACCAATGCAAGGGTTTTCTCCATATTTGGACAGCAAGCTTCATTTATTTTTTTTCAACTTTCTTATGCACCCTCTTATTGCCATTTTTCATTCACATTGCAAAATGCAAATAATCTAGTAAATTTTTTTTGAATGAGGTTGTTATTACTTATTATTTTTTCATTTTGTGTTGGGGGGTTTAATGCCAATTTTTTGTTTTTTTTGTGCCCTAGGTTTGAATTAGTTCACTACAAATGTCAAATATGCCAAAAGCCTTGGACCCATTTTGGGAGTATGGGGAGGCTGTTGGTGGGGCAAATCAGGCATATATACCATGCAACTTGTGTGGGACCAAGATGTCAAGAGGGATTACACGATTGAAATACCATCTGACTAAACTCTCTGCATATGATGCAGATGTGATGCCTTGTAAGGTTTCTAGTGCAGAGGTTATACAAAAAGCTCGTGAAGCAATTGTTGAACAAGACAGAAAGAAAGCTACTAGGGAGAGGCCAATGGTCTCAGATAGATAGTTGCTAGTTTTATATGTTTTGCGACTTTTGCTACATATAAGTTTATAACTCATGATGATGAAATACTTTTAAAGTTTTATATATGTGATGTTGTTTTGTTTGAGTCCTTGATTGGACAACTATCACTATCAGGGATCAGCAGGATATGTGATGTTATTTTCTTTTAAGTCCTTGATTGGACAATTATCACTATCAGGGATCAGCAAGATATGTGATGTTATTTTGTTTGAGTCCTTGATTGGACAATTATCAGGGATCAGCAGGATTTGGTATCGCCTTTGAAGTTTGATGTATCATTTCTATTTGACATCATATATATCAATGTCTTCTTCATATTTATGTGCCAATGTGTTTAGTTCATGTTGTTATTGCTTTATATGTTTAGAAATCTGAAGAAGAAAAAATGAATATATTATGCATTTTTTGTGCGTGCCGATATTTGCCGATATTTTCGCCGATATTGCCGATAAGATATTTTCTAGAGCCTCGCCGATATTTTCCCGATACCGATATTATCAACACTGGTTTAATGTTCTATCTGCACTTTACTTTATGTTTATTTGATTATTTTACAGTGGCTAATAAAAAGATTTGAAGTAAATTGCTCTAAGCATAGAACATACCATAATTTAACAATGGAGCATCCAACTTTGTCATCTGGAAGGCCATGATCCTAGTAGTCTTGGGCAAGAATCGCATCAAGGAGCGTGCCTTGAAAGTGGCGGTTTTACTGATCGATGTTGATACTCTCAAGAAATACGAGGAGGCTTAAGCGAAGATGATGTGCATGATCTCGGATGGGTCAAGGATCATGTGATCCCACGTATTGCTAAAAAGGAAGCAGCAAGGGAAATGTGGGAGACCTGGACCACCTTCTTGAGGGAACTTCCGTTCAACGAAAGATGTTGATTGAGAACCAGCTGAGACAATATCAGATGCAAAAGGGAGAAGAAATCGATCCCTTCCTTCTCAGGTTGCAAGGGATTCGAGACCAGCTAACATTCGTGGGGTCTACACCAGATCCTGAGTTCATGGTTTGGACTGCCCTGAATGCACTCACTAAAGACTGGGAGACCTTTGTCTAGAGCATCTGGGGCAGGGCTTCTCTCCCCAGTTGGAAGGACATGTGGGCAACTCTTCAACAAGAAGATATCAGGCAGTTAAAAAAGGCAAGAAGTAGCGACAAAGGAGTCAAAGTCAAGGAGGAAGAGGAGGATGCAGCTCTCACATCAGCGGGAGAGCCAGGTTAGCAGAAGAGGAAAAAGAAAGACATAACCAAAGTCAGATGCTCCAGATGTGGGGAACTAGGACATTTCGCCACTCAGTGCCCTCGGAAGAAGGGCAAGAGAAGTTTGACTCGAAGGTTGCTCCAGCTAAAGCTAACAAGGAAGACGATGACGAGGATTGTGCCATGAGTGCTCATGCACCTCTAGAGAAGAGGTGGGGCGACATTGAATTGTAGTCGAGAGGACTACACTAGCACACGATCCTTGAGGTGCCCAAACTGTTGGATCACATATGGATACGGGGGCCCTTAATGACAGTAGTTGAATGACGAGAGTCAGTTGGTGCGAGGGATGATGGACCAACAGTGGCATAGCTAGAGTGCCAGAGTCTGAAGCAGCGCAGAGGAGGTTACAGCGATGCGAGAGGCACAGAGCAGATTGTAGCAACGTAGTAGTAACAGAGGGTCAGCACAGATTAGCAGCAGAGGTAGTTTCAGCATCACAAGGTATCCACACTTACCTGTATGTCAGCTTTTGGGTGACTTTTTTCAGTTGCTTACTTCTCAGCAACTGAGTTGCAGTGCAACAATTAGCAGTGGCAGCGCTATGGGCAACATGATACAGCATATTGAGATGGAGCCACAGTACAAATACAACAGTGGCAGTGTCATGGGCAGTAGTACAAGATGCAGCAATCCACTGGATGAGGGGCAGTAGGCCAAGCATTAGCAGCACAGAGGACCGATGTCGTGGACCAGTGTGATGCTTCTATTAGGAAGTATTGCTAGAGCACATTCCTCGATAAGAGAAAGTGTTGATTTTGGGGTAGCATTGGATGTGCTCTAGCTCCAAAATTTTGTGGAGGGGCTAGAATACATAAGATCTTCAAGACCCAGAAATCGTTTGGAGAAATTCCACCTGGATTGTGAGTTATTAAAATTAATATTTTTAATGGGTATTGATCAAAATATGGGTGAGAAGCTTCTAAGAGACGAGGATCAAGTCTATTTTAATCTTAGTCGTTGATTAGGGACTTAATCTCGGTCGTTTATTCATCAACGTGAAAAGTATAAGAGGAGGCTTGAGGGTCAGTTGGAGATACACCAAGTGATCAGTCAGTTCGATTTTTCTAGGGCGAAGTTTGCTGAGAAAATCGAACAAGTGATTTGAGTTGCAGTGAGAGGGGTAGAAGCAGAGATTTCGATCGGAAAGGTGTTCCGAGCCAAAGAGTATGTGGCAAAGAGGCAGCAGTGGCATCAGAGAGGCAGCGCAGAGACCTACGCAACCCAAGAGGGGCTCACGCAGTGCTAACGCAAGCTAGGGGGGTCTCTTGCAGTGGCAGTGCAGAGTATTCGTCTGAAGTCCGAGATTTTGCCTAAGAAGCGAGGTTTTGAGCTGGGAGGGTTGAACAGCGGTCTTCCTCCAGCAAATCAATCCAGTAGAAGGGGTGACACAGTCTCCTAGAGGCAAGACATTGGCCCAAGCAGTGATTGCTTAGGGATTTTGCAGTCTTTGTCGGGAGTCAGATCACTCATTGGATCAGTCGTGACTTGGGTAATGAGGTAAACCCTCGTATGTATTTCTAGTTGTCGTGATTTCTCTATGAGGTTAGCCGGTGTGAGAGGCAACCTGTTGTACTCAGATTCTGCTTGCTTAATAATACAAACCCTCTATCTATTGCATCGGTTTTCCCGCACTGGGTTTTTCCAAGGACGTGTTGTCCAAAAGTAATGGTGTCCCTTGTGTGCTTGTCTCATCTATTCTTTCAATTTATGATCTGTATGTTGGTGTAGTCTATAGTAGTGTTTACATCATTGTTTATCTAATTAAATAACTTGTTGAATGAAATAACAAGTACGAGAAGTTAAACCAGTAACTATAGTAGGATTTCTATTTATAAAGATTCAGAAATTTTCACAAATAGTACTTGTGGTGGAGCAAATGAATTTCCATCTCTAACAGTTTCATTCTTAACTTCACTCATTTTCATCATTGGATAATCATTGTGCACAGTGAGGTAGAACTGGTCAGTAAAATGTAGAGAACAGTTTTGTAGATGTTTTTGAAAGGCTCAGTTTTTGTAGATGTTTTTGAAAGGCTCAGTTTTTGTAAATGTTTCAAAGGCACAGCGAAAGTGGCCCACATCTCTCCAGTAAAAGAAAAGTCAAACTCCCCTTCACGGGGAAAGGAGTGAAGTAGACAGCACTCTTTTTGACTTGTCCTGCCAGCAACATGCTATTCATTTCCCATGGATATAAAGACTTCTAAGTTTTTTCTTATGGGGAAAAAGGAATTTATATATATAAAGACGTAACTTTACATGAATAGTCACCACGAGGCCTATAAATGCAAGGCATTCTTCATTGTAAAACATCATTTTATCACTTTATACATCCAATATTAGTATTTCTTGGTATATCCAATTGAAATTTTAAATCCATTTTAGCTTCTGCTGCGGTGACAACTTATTAGTTACAACCCAAGATCCTCCATAAGTTAGTAAACCAAGCTCACCATGGCCATTATTGTCCCAAATACTAATTCTAGATCTAGAAACAGTGATTCAGGGGTATAAGAATTAATATAATGAGTGCAAAGTTGAAAGCAAACAAGACCATCTGCAATCTTCATCTCAGCCAATCAATTGCAACCATCAAGTAAACAGCAATTACAATTCCAATACAGCAAATATTGAACCACATTTCAAGGGCTCGTCTCACTTATTCAACCTACAGCAATATGCATTTAACCAAATGCGAGGCTTCTTGTGGAAAAAGAAATGCAGAGCTTGGACCATCTTTTTCTTTATTAAAAGAATACGAAAAACAAAATATACAATGTGCCAGTTTGAATGGCTACTAACAGAAGAAGAAAACAACCCTAACCTCTCTCATCATAGATGTCATCTTACGTTCCTAGCATCAAATCCTATCGAGGAACCATATCAAAAGGTTCCGAGGACAAGCATCATATCCTCATAAACTACAAGTGGATCTCAATTACTTACCAGTGGTTATTTCAAATCAAATGATGTGTTGATCTGAAGGGAACAATTTGAGCAAAAGGTGAATGAGATCTGAGTCAAAGCAATTTTCCCCTTACTCACATACTACCCTTTCCTCACCCTCCTCTTCTCCCACCAACCCCATGCCTTCCCCAATAACAATCCACCCCTTCCTACTCCTTACTATGGAGTCACCATACCCTACCCAGAATTCTACCACAACAACCACAGCAATAGCAGAATGGACTGTGCACACCTAGCAATTGCAGCAAGCAATAATTTCATTGGTAGACTAAGGCGCAACACAGCTATCCTACATACTGTGATATTCCCACTTAGCAATTACTGCTAAGTGAGAATATAATTTTTGTAAAATTTTGACAATGTTGGGTTCTTACTTGGGAGAAGTGGGTTGGATGACCCCACTTCCAATTTTTAATTGATAGAGGCACCCACACTATGGAAAAAGGCAAAATCGAACTCTTAGTGGAATGTGGGGGGCACCAACAAGGAAATACACTCCACTTGGACAATTTGAGCTACTTGGGGAGGAAGGGAGTTCGATGATGGGACCCACATGAGGAGGAGGCATCCAAGGTGAAATAGGAGGGGCTCACTTCAGTTTGGGGCTTTTGACAATTTGACATTCACTCGTACCTAGCACACTTGAGTTGTTTAGCCGAGTCTGCACTGAGATTCTCAAGCTAGTTTCTCACCCCTTACTTCAGTGGACCTCAAGTGCCAGCGCAAGGAGGGAAGTCGATTTCCATGTGAACATCTTCAGCATCAGTGTTCAGGCAATTCGTGGGGGTTTCATGGCAGTTTCCAGGGCATAGTGGAGGAGTTCGATGTGCTTGGAGGGGCCAGCAGAGAGAAGAGGTATTGCTGAGATTTCTAGGGGAGTTTTGCATCATCAATTGCTGGAGGTTTTGAGTTAGAAATCAGCCAAATCCGAAAGGAATTCTTCTGTAGCAAAACAGCCATCTGAGTGACTGCATGGGTCTACACAGGAGGCTTTTCTGGGCACACATGGGAGCTAGGGAGGTGATCAGTGGGAGCAGATCAGAGATGGGGATTTGGGGAGATTTCAGGAGGGGTAAATCCTTGGCATTTTGCAGCATTTTGGAGGGTTGAAACAGTCATTCATCAGGTGGGCCGAAATTCCCAGCCAGTTGAGGAGCACGCTGAAATAGGGGTCAATTTCGGAGGTCAGAACTAGACCAAACCCTTTCTCAGTTTTGGTGGGTTTGTTGAGAGGAGCCCGGGGCTAATTTTGCAGAATTCTCTGAGCACCGAAGGAGGCTCTTTCAACAGTTTCTTTCCAGCAGACAGAGCAGTTCTACAGGGCAGCGCAGGGCATATTTGGGGAAGCTCATTTCCACATCTGGGCTTTGTATTTTCTGACCTGGTGCTTGTCTAGCTTGCCATTTTGGCAACCCCAAGTGCACTCGTTCCATACCCATTGTACCATTCCTCCATATATTAAATAAAATGGCTCAGCTAGATGGTGTTTTTGGAGATTTTCTGGGTGTCTACTTATATTTCTTAATTTTGTGTGTTTATATCAGTTTTGCTTTGTTTATCACTGTATTTCATAAGTATGAATATTACACATACCATGGATATAACTCAAGTAGATGTGGATTCTGAATTGCAGGGAACAGTTAGGCAATTAGAGCAACTGGAACTTATGGTTTACAAATTACAAGTAGAAGTTCACTTACTTTCTAATAAGTTTTCAGAGGTGGATTCTATAATTCTTTTCCTCAAACAACTAATCAATGAAAGCAGAATTCAAGAAAACCTCCAACCTCCAAGTGACTCCATGCCAAAATTCTAGACCACAAAAAAAAAAGAAAAATTTAGATCCCGACAAGTTCTATTCAAGCAGGAACACAAATCCCCATATAACTCTTGAGCCTAGTTCATCCGTGGAGAGACAAGGCCTCACCCTAGACGGAGGTTGAAAAAGTTGTATAAGATAAGATAAACAAGGAGTATTCCAAGCAAACACAGGAACTTAATCTGAAGGTATGTTGACTCCCCCCTTTATATTTAGAAACCACAGACCTTATCCAAGCAGGGGACTCCTTTCTCCAAGAAAACCTTAACCATCCTGAACTGAACCTCAGGAACATGTGATTTTGATCAAATTCCACCCTTTTGCTTATATTTCAAACACTTGAAGACATACAGCAGGCTCTTTGAGACAAACCAACATTATGTTCGTAACTAAGGGGCATAACCGTGCATCTTCAAAACTAGTCAATGCATAAAGTATATTGTCACAAAGCTCGTTGTATCAATTCATCTCATTCATTCAATTATCAATTATATCTTTATTTATCCTATGTTGATTTCATCTTTCCCCTTATGTTGGATATTCCATATTGCGAGCTCTCCAAGACAACCTGAGACTCTTCTCACTTCCCTGTGAAATTATTGGACAAAAATCTTAAACATGTAATAGAAGCATGCAAAGCAAGGAAATGGATATTAATCAAAGGCCAGTGGCCACATAGCAGTTATTTAAGATTCCCTCCCCCAATGGGTACCTGTAACAAACCTCCTAAAGAATAATAGTTTAATTATGGAATATCCCACCTAAGGACAAAATCCATTGAAATACATATAGGATAAATAATATATAATTGATATTGTCATTTTCTGACCTGCCATCCTCTACTATATTCTTGAGTATTTCAGGTAACATCTAAAAGGTCATTCCTATTTTTTTGGAAATCTGACTCAAAGATACTCCATATTGTTTCCCAATGTAGTGAGTGTCATTTGATGTTGCTCATGGTTGAAATTCCCCTTACGTATCACCTGTTGCAATTAATGATAGATGACATCAAACTCATGAAGAGGATGGCCATCCCACCCTAGCCTTTTTCTGATTACCCACATTTTTTCTTAGTCAAAATTTGTGGGTAACAGTCATAATAGAAATTCCATCTTTCTTGGAGCATATGTGATGTGCGTTTTCTCCCTTGGATGTAAGGCATATGGTTCTAATGTTTCTACGTTGTTACTTATGGTTGTAAAGATGCTAGAACTTGCTTTGTAGGGCCAAGAGAGAAGTGTATGTCTACCCTATTGGAAGGATTTTATGTGTAGAATTCCTCACTCTTGAATCCTTGTTGTCTTATACATGGCGGTATTCTCTTGCATCTAGCATCTCCTTGAGTGGATGCTAGACTAATGCTTCATTGTGTAGGGCATACCCTGAGCGCGTAGTTTTGATGTGGCACTTTCAAAGTTTCAAGGTCCTCCTAGAATTTCTTGAATTCCATTTTCAACAATGATAAATTCATTGTGTGACATGCAAATTGTGGTCCTTGTAATCTTAACCTTTATTTGAGCTTCCCTCTTAGATCAACCTTGTTACTATAAAATCTAGCAGGCCTAGTGCAAAGCCTCAGTGGGCAACCCAGGGCTTATCGCACCAAAAATATTAGCCACCATTGTCACCTTGATGTTGATTTGGGGTAGCATCAGATGTGATCTAGCCATAAAAATTGGTGGAGAGGCTAAAGCACATGAGACCTCCAAGATCCAGAAATTGTTTTGGAAAATTCCATCTGGATGAGGAGTTATTAAAAATAATTAATATTTTTAATGGGTTCCTAAGTCTAAACTTAGGAAAATAAGAATATTAATGGGTATTAATAAGGATAAGGATGAGAAGCTTCCAAGAGACAAGGATCAAGTCTATTTTAATCTTATCCGTTGATTAGGGACTTAATCTCAGTCGTTGATTCATCAACAAGAAAAGTATAAGAGAAGACTTGAGGGTCATTTGAAGATATACCAGCAGATACTCAGTATCCCAAGGAAAATTGATTTTCTCAGAGAGGAGGAAAAATCGATTCCAGAGGGAAAGTTGCAGGGTAGAGGAAGAGGGGGTGACTAGCAGCAGTCAAGAAGCTCAGAAAGGGTGACGCAAGGGCTCTGAGAGATAGTGTAGAGGGAGACGCAAATCAGGGACGCAGTGCATGACGCAATGAAGGACGGAGCAGCGCAGAGCCAAGCAAGATGACACAGGGTTGACGCAGTTAAGAAAGGAAGTCCTCCCGGGTGTCAGAAAGTCTCAAAGAATGGTCTCAAGTGTTTTCTCCCAGTGTCTATGTAAAATCTTTCTATAAAAGAGATTGTGGTTGAAGATTAATAAAAACCCTCCTCTGTTGCACCGGTTTCCCGCATTGGGTTTTTCCAGGGACAATTGTCCAAAAATAACTGTGTTAATGTATCTGATTCTTGTGCATATATTTGTTTCTGTATAATGGTGTGACATCTGCAGTAGAATTTATTTTAACATTTACTGAAGGGATTTCATAAATAACTTATTGAGAAATAAGTAGGTAAAATAAATCAGTTGTTGCAGTAATAGAATTTCTGTTTAGAAATTTTCACATGGTATCAGAGCAAAGATTCAGAGACAGGAAGGGAAAATCAGTTATGGATCAAGGGCATGGGAATCCACGTTAGGAGACTCGTGCGGATTTTTAGAAGAATGCACAAGAGATAGAAATTTCGATTTCTCTATGTTGACTTGGAGATTGGAAGAAGAAGTCACTTGTGTAGCAAGCTCTGCATCATCAGGGGTATGGTATATAGACAATGGAACCTCCTGGCATATGACAGGAATCCGAAAATGTTTCTCAAATTATCAGGAGGAAAGAATGAATTTTCAAATCACCATGGGAATAAGGAAAAGTGTACTCCAGTAGGGAAGGGTACTATAGTTTTTCAAACAGAGACAGGAGAGCGGTTCCGAGCTACCAATGTGCTGCATGTGCCAAGACTGGGGATGAACTTACTTTCCATATCTCAACTTCAAAGAAAGGGCTATGACGTTTTCTTCATTAAGGAGAAAGTATACGTCAAACACCCGAGTTGGAAAAAGAAGGTACAAATCGAAATCAGAAGTAACTGGTTGTACAGGTTGCAACTAGAATCACCAATGGCACTGATAGGCAATAATGGAGACAAGGATTTGAATGAACTATGGCACAGAAGGATGGGACATTTGCACCATGGGGCTCTGATAATTCTCAGGAAAACTGTAACAAGAGTTCCAAATCTTATTACAGAACGAGATGATGTATGCATAGGGTGTGCTCTAGGCAAGTATGCCAAAGCAGCATTTCCTAGAAGTAGCAATAGGGCCAAGAGTGTACTAGGATTGATACACTCAGATATCTGAGGACCGATGTCCACAAAAGCTCATATTGGTGCCGAATACTTCGTCACATTCATTGATGAACACTCCAAGAAGACTTGGATTTATTTTCTAAAAACCAAGGATGACGTTTTCGATCGATTCAAAGAGTTCAAGGCTCTAGTAGAGAATCTAACATGAAAGAAAATAAAAGTGTTGCGCTCAGACAATGGTGGAGAGTATGTCGACAAGGACTTCACCAATTTTTGCACTAGGGAGGGCATCAGAAGAGAGTGGATAGCTCCCTACAATCCGAAGCAAAATGGAGTAGCAGAAAGGAAAAACAGGACTATTGTGGAAGCAACTAAGGCTATGATGTATGATTAGGATATGCCAAAATTCCTGTGGGCAGAAGCATGCAGCACGGCAGTGTATGTCCATAATAGAACTCCTCATAGGGCATAAGGCAAGATTACTCTAGAGCAGGTCTTCACCGAGAAGACACCTGAAGTCAGTCATTTCAGGATATTTGGCAGTTTAGCATGTTGCCATATACCCGAGGAGAAGAGGAAAAAGTTAGATCAAACTGCAGAGAAAGGATATCTTGTGGGATATAGCGAGAGTGCTAAGGCATATAAAATCTATCTTCTAGGGAGCAGGAAAGTAGTAGTTCGGCGAGATGTGAAGTTCATGGAGTATAAGGCCTTCAGAAAATCTCAAGAAATGTCTTCCGAGGAGCAGACAAAAGATTAGTCGTTGGTCAAGCCACTTCAACCAACGGATACCAGTACCAGAAATTCTCCCTCAGAACAGGAGGAATCACAGGAAGAGGAAGAGCTAACAAAGATACCCACTACCAGAACAAGAACGAGCTTGGAACTCCGATAGATTCTATGGGATGCAGAAGATTTCATTGGTGCACGCAGGAACAGTAAAAGGGAGCGAAGACAACCAGACAGATATCAGACCTTAGTAGCTCAAGTTGGGGAACCTTCCAGTTTTCAGGAGGTCGTTCAGCATCAAGTTTGGATGGATGCGATGGTGGAGGAATACAGCTCTATAATGGTGAATGATGTATGGGAAGTTGTACCTAGGCCTCAGAATAAATCATTGGTAGGTTCGAGATGGATCTACAAAATCAAATACGCTGCAGACGACAGTGTGGAAAAATACAAAGCCAGGTTTGTGGCCAAGGGGTACGCTCAAAAGGAAGGAATAGACTACGAAGAGACCTTCGCCCCAGTAGCCAAGAATACATCTATTAGAACCGTGATATCTCTTGCAACACAGATGGGGTGGGAAATTCATCAGATGGATGTCAAAACGGCATTCTTGAACAGGGTGATAGAAGAGGAAGTATACATTGAACAGCCAGAAGGCTTTGAGACACATGAGAAGAAATCTCATCTATGCAGATTGAAGAAAGCCTTGTATGGGCTCAAACAGGCACCTAGAGCATGGTATGGTCGAATTGATCGCTACTTGCAGAAGATGGGGTTCATCAAGAGTGATGCAGATCCCAATCTCTACTATTTGATTGTAAAGAATGAGCCTCTAGTCCTAGGATTAAATATGGATGATCTCTTCCTGACAGGATCATCCAGGCTCATCAAGGACTGCAAGAAGAATCTAGCCACAAAATTCAACATGAAGGATTTGGGACAGATGCATTATTTCCTGGGGTTGGAAGTTTGGTAGCAGAAGGGTGTGATCTTCCTTGGACAAGGGAGATATGCTACAGAAATCCTGAAGAGATTCAAGATGCAGGACTGTAGGCCTATGGCTACTCCAATGATCACCAACTGGAAGAAAATTGATGCATTAGAAGACAAAGATGTTGATCCCACCTTATACAAGAAACTCATAGAGTCCCTGATGTATCTGGTCAATACCAAGCCAGACATTTGTTACGTTGTCAACACCCTCATTCAGTTCATGGTGGAACCGAAGAGGGTGCATTGGGCAGCAACCAAACATGTTCTCAGATATATACAGGGAATAGTCGAGTATGGACTCTTGTACACCAGAAGATTTGATATCAGACTAAGTGGGTTTACTGATGCAGATTGGGCAGGGAGTTCAGTAGATCAGAAAAGTACCTTTGGGTATTGTTTCAACATTGGATCGAGGATGACCTCTTATTGCAGTAGGAAACAGAAATCCGTAGCTCTGAGCTTAGCTGAAGTAGAATATATGGTTGTTAGCACAGCTTCGTGCAAAGCCATATGGCTTAGAAAATTGCTTGTGAACCTATTTAGAAGAAGGATGGAGGCGACCAAGATCATGTGTTATAATCAAAGTTGCATCAAGCTCTCTGAGAATCCAGTATTTCATGATCGGTCAAAGCACATCGATATTCGGTGTCACTTTGTCAGAGATTATGTCCAACGAGGAGTTGTACAGTTGAGCTACAATCCTACAGGAGCACAGGTGGCGGACATCCTTACCAAGGGCCTTGGAAGAACAATGTTCGTTTATTTCAGGGAGAAGATGGGGATGATAAAGAATCCATTTCAGTAGCAGAAATGGATATGTGTCAGGTGTTGCAGTGCAGTAGTTAACAGTGTTATGGATAGCATGATGCAGCATTTGAGAGAGAGTTGCAGTGCATATGCAGTGTTGGGAGGAAGGACCAGCAACAGCACGGATACAGAGGGAGATGCATTACAGATGTAGCAGTGGCAGTAGCCATGGGCAGCAGTACAGGAGGTAGTAGTGCAGAGGATGTTGGGCAGCAGGCTAAGCATCAACACAGGTACCGGTGTCGGATGATTAGGGTAATGTTCAGTGGTGGAGCATTACTAGAGCACATTTCTCGCTAAGATGGAGTGTTGATTTGGGGTAGCATCGGATGTGCTCTAGCCATAAAAATTGGTGGCGAGGCTAAAGCACATGAGATCTCCAAGACCCAAAAATCATTTTGGAAAATTCCATCCGGATGAGGAGTTATTAAAACAATTAATATTTTAATGGATTCCTAAGTCTAAACTTAGGAAAATAAAAATATTAATGGGTATTAATCATGATAAGGATGAAAGGCTTCTAAGAAACGAGGATCAAGTCTATTTTAATCTTAGTCGTTGATTAGGGACTTATTCTCGGTTGTTGATTCATCAACAAGAAAAGTATAAGGGAAGACTTGAGGGTCATTTGGAGATATACCAGCAGATACTCAATATCCCAAGGAAAATCAATTTTCTCAGAGAGGAAGAAAAATCGATTTCAGAGGGAGAGTTGCAGGGTGGAGGAAGAGGGGGTGACTAGCAACAGTCAGGAAGCTCGGAAAGTGTGACACAGGGGCTCTGAGAGACAGTGCAGACGGAGACGCAGATCAGGGACGCAGTGACAGACAGAGCAACGGAGAGCCAAGCAGGATGATGCGGGGCTGACACAGTTAAGAAAGGAAGTCTTCCAGGGTGTCAGAAAGTCTCAGAGAATGGTCTCGGGTGTTTTCTCCCAGTGTCTATGTAAAATCTTTCTATAAAAGAGATTGTTGCTAAAGATTAATAAAAACCCTCCTCTGCTGCACCGGTTTTCCTGCATTGGGTTTTTCCGGGGACAATTGTCCAAAAATAACTGTGTTAATGTGTCTGATTATTGTGCATATATTTGTTTCTGTATAATGGTGTGACATTTGCAGTAGAATTTATTTTAATATTTACTGAAGGGATTTCATAAATAACTTATTGAGAAATAAGTAGGTAAAATAAATCAGTTGCTGCAGTAATAGAATTTTTGTTTAGAAATTTTCACACTTTGTGGCATCTATTCCGCTATTTAATGGTGGATGTTATCCCCACAAGGGCAGCTTCCCTAAAGAAATCACCAAACAAGATCATCATCAAACAAGGGCTTAAGGGTGATATGAGGTCTAATGGATATGGGGGAAGGTAATGGCAAGTCCTTGATGGCCATGATAAGAGATACAAGCAATCAAGCACACTTTCCACCAATTCCAATGGACAAGAAGAGGGCTACCATAAACTTAGGGTTTTATTGATAACCAAGGTTATAGCATGCAAAATCATATATCAGCCAAGAAATAACCTCTAAGGAATAGATTCAACAAGACATCAAAGGCTATCAAGGGGTAATCCAGGGAAAAGGAATCTTTTGGAGCTTTTAATGGTTTAAGATGCATAAAACAGCAAAGCCTAGACGTCAATCCTAATCAGAGGATAAAGATGTAATAAAAGCTAGATTTTATAAATAAAGTAATGACATATAGATGCAACTTTACCATGAGAAAATTCAAACCAAACACTAACCCTAGCTACCAAGGATAATCACCACAACTAGACTAGTGCCTCCTCTCGATTGGGCAATGGAGTCAATTAGGGTAAGGTCTATGATAGTGGGGCCTGGATGAAAAGTGTGGAAGAGTAATTTTTTCCTTTAGAAACCCTAGTGACTTCCTTATATGGGATATTTAGGGTCAAAGGATGCATAAACAAAGTCCATTTGATGGATTCTTGCAAAACGAATTCCACATACCATAAAGAACCAAGATTTCACAAAAAATATTGCATTTTTTAATATGGCAGAAATAGAAACCCTAATTTTAAAAATATAGCATGCAAAATGGAAGATAATTGCAATAAACTTACACAATTTTCATAGAAATCACTTCATCAATCCCAATCAAGTCTCTCCATGCAAAAATATCCCTCCAAAAAAAATTCATTCCACTAAAGATCCATTACATCCAAGAGAATGACAAATTTTATAATTCTATCAGTTAGAAAATTAATATGTATTCTGCTGGTTTATTTCTTCTACTTGTAAATTCTGAACAAGTTATTTAATATATTTAAATACCGAAATAAACACAATACAGTGACAACATCTACAGATCATCGACTAAAAGAAAACAAGCACACAAGTGACACCATTATTTTTGGACAAATGTCCCCGAAAAACCCAATGCGGGAAAATCAATGCAGCTATTCTGAGGGTCTATTATTAGGCAGTATTTCCTTGAGTACCACTGGGTGCCTAACCGACTCACCCGACAGAGAAAAATACACAGCAACAATAACTCTATATTTGGAAACAGGTATTCAAAAAACCTGTCCCACGAAACCCTCTCCTGCACAACTGAATCTCAACACTAGCCCTTATGGCCTCTGCGTCAACCTCCTGCTGACCTGCGTCAGCCCTCTGAGGCACTGTGCAGCCTCTCGAACCCTCTGCGTCACTCCAGCAGCCTCTACGTGGATGATGCAGTCCCTCTGGCCTCTGTGTTGTCTCTGCTGAGCTCTGCGTGGCATGAACTAGTTGTTCCTCTCGCTCTCCCCGCTTCTGCATTGGTCTCTTAGTATTGTTTCTGCCTCTCTATCCAGTACTCACTGCCCCTCATTGTATTCAACTTTGCTTAGCAACCCCGCTCTAGCAAAATGAATGACTAACCACTCTAGTGTGTTCTCCAACTGACCCTCAAGCCTCCTCTTATACTTTTCTTGTTGGTCCTTCAACGGCCGAAATTAAATCTCTAATCAACGACTAGGATTAGATTTGGCTTGATCCATGACTTTTAGAACCTTCTAACCCAGTTTTATATTAATACCCATTAAAAATATTAATTATTTTAATATCTCCCAAATTGGGTACAATCTGTCCAAACCATTTTTGAGTCTTGGAGATCTCATGTGCTTTAGCCTCTCCACCAATTTTCATGGCATCCGATGCTACCGTAAATCAACACTCCCTCTTAGCGAGGACTGTGCTCTACTAATACTCCTCACTGAGCATCACATTGATTATCCGGCACCGATACCTGTGCTGATGCTAGGCCTCCCTAACCAACATCCTTTGCACTGTTGCATCCTGTACTGCTGCCCATGGCCCTACCACTGCCACTGTTACATCTGTACGGCAACTCCCACTGCATCTGTGATGTTGTTGGTCCATCCTCCCAGCATTGCATCTGCACTGCAACCCCCTCTCATCATGTTGCATCGTGATACTACACTGCAACTCAGTTACTGAGAAGTAAGTAACTAATCCACCCAACTTCTAACATCCCTGTCAAGCTAGAAACGCTCCCGATGCTGAAGCTCCCTCTGCTGCTAACAAGTGTTCCTTCTACTGACCCCTTCGCTACTGCAACAACTCCCTGCATATCGCACTGCTACAACCCTCTTTGTGCCATCCTGAACCGTTGCAACACTCTCATGCCTCCCGCACGGTTGCAGCCTGTTAGCCTTGCGCTACCCGGGGATTCCTGCATTGTAGCACTCTCTGCCGCTTCATTCACATCCGTCTCTACCTACATCCACCAAGCCCGCTACTCCTCTTCAGGGCTCCCGTAGCAAGGTATAATCCAAGAGGTTGGGTACCTCAAGGATCCTTCCCCTCATCGCTTGTAGTCCTCCTGACTTCAGCTCGATGTCTCCCCACTTCTTCTCAAGTGGCACATGAGCACTCATGGCACAATTGTCATCCTCCTCGACTTCTTTCTCTGCCCTCACTGGCACTCCCTTCAAGTCAGAAGCCTCTCCCTTACTCTTCTTCTTCAGACACTGGTTCGCATAATGACCCAGTTCCCCACAATGGAAGCACTTGACCTTGGAGAGGTCCTTCTTCTTCCTCTTCTCCTGCTTTCCCGCAGATGCTAGAGCTGCATCCTCTTCCTCTTCCTTCTTGATCCTGACCCCTTTGCTACTACTTCCCGCCTTTGTCAGCTGTTTGATCTCTTCTTGATGAAGAGCCGCCCACAATTCTTTCCAATCTGGAAGACTCATCCTGCCCAATATGCTCTGGATAAATGTCTCCCAATCCTTGGAGACTGCGTTAAGTGCGGTCCTTACCATCAACACTTGATCCGGCATGGCCCCTATGGAAGTCAATTGGTCATGGATCTCCTTCAACCGACCAAGGAAGACATCTATCTGCTCTCCCTTTTGCATCTGGTATGACCTTAATTGATTCTCCAAGAGCATCTTCCTCTGCACGGAAGTATGCTGGTACAATGTCTTCAAAGTGTCCCACATCTCCTTTGTCGTTTCCTTCTCGGCAATATGTGGGACCACATGATCCTTGACCCCATCAAGGATGATACACTTTGCCTTAGCCATTGCCTCCTCGTACCTTTCATTAGCTACCGGGTCAACTGGGATAGCAATCACTCTCAAGGTGAAGCCCTTGATACGATGTCTGCCTAGAATAGACAAGATCTTGGGCTTCCAGACCACAAAGTTGGACTCTCCGTCCAGCCTGTCCTAATCTCTCAGCCCATTCACGGTCATCTCGTTGCTCTTCTGTCGACTCCTCCAAGTCTCTCTACTTCCCGCCTAGAAGTTCTCGATTTGACTCCTACTGAGTCTCTCTACTTCCCGTCTGGAAGTTCTCTTCTGGACTCCCTCTGAGTCCTGATTTCCCTCCTGGAAGTCCTTTTGTCAATTGTCAAGTTGCTCCTCTCTGATCATCTGTGCAACTGCAACATTGATCCGGATTCCTTTGCTAGAAATTTGCCTCGGCAACAACTCCCTCTTCCTTGGTCTTGCCCTGTTAGGCACTGTTCTAACCACAGTACCCCACCAGCTTCACTCCCACAAACTACCCACAGCTTCCTTCGCCCCAGCAACTGAAGGATTGAGCCTCTTGGCTCTGCGCAATCCCAGCACTGGCAAAACAGCTCCCTCAGCCAACTGCGTCAACCCTCCTGGCCTTTGCATGGCTCTGCGTGAGCCTCTCTCTGCCCTCCTCAACCTCTGCGCTGGCCTCTCTATGGCCCAAACTAATGACACGGTCCCTCTGCGTCAACCCTTCCTCTGTCGCTTCTACAAGGATCAGCTAATGTCACTCGGGACAACTGATTCTGCTGCAAATGCTCTGCTCGGCTGATGCCTTCAGTTCTTCTGTGATCTGCAACCACCCTCTAATACCATGTTGAATTTTCTAATTCTATCCATTAGAAAATTAATCTGTATTTTGTTGGTTTATTTCTTCTACTTGTAAATTCTGAACAAGTTATTTAATACATTTAAATACCGAAATAAACACAATATTGTCACAACATCTACAAATCATCAACTAAAGGAAAACAAGCACACAAGTGACACCGTTGTTTTTGGACAAATGTCCCCGGAAGAACCCAATGCAGGAAAACCGGTGCAGTTATTCTAAGGGTCTATTATTATGCAGTATTTCCTTCAGTACAATTGGGTGCCTAACCGGCTCACCCGACAGAGAAAAATACATGGCAACAATACCTCTATATTCGGAAATAGGTATTCAGAAAACTTGTCCCACGAAACCCTCTCCTACACAACTAAAGCTTACCGTTGGCCCTTTTGGCCTCTGCGTCAGCCTCCTACTGACCTACGTTAGCCCCACGACCCTTTGCGTCATCTCTCTGAGGCACTGTGCAACCTCTAGGACCCTCTGCGTCACTCCAGCAGCCTTTGCATGGATGACACAATCCCTCTGGCCTCTGTGTTATCTCGTGCTGGTCTCTTAGTACTGTCTCTACCTCTCTATCCAGTACTCACTGCCCCTCGCTACTGATCACTGATTCAACTTTGCTTAGCAACCCTGCTCTAGCAAAATGAATGATTGATCACTCTGATGTGTTCTCCAACTGACCCTCAAACCTCCTCTTATACTTTTCTCGTTGATCCTTCAATGGTCGAGATTAAATCTCTAATCAACGACTAAGATTATATTTGGGTTGATCCATGACTTTTGGAACCTTCTAGCCCAATTTTATATTAATACCCATTAATATTTTATTTTTCCTAAGTTTAGATTTAGGAACTCCATTAAAAATATTAATTATTTTAATATCTCCCAAACCGGGTACAATCTGTCCAAACCATTTCTGGGTCTTGGAGATCTCATGTGCTTTAGCCTCTCCATCAATTATCATGGCTAGAGCACATCTGATGCTACCCCAAATCAATAGAGAAAAGTATAAGAGAGGAAGTGCCCACTTCTTAAGAGAAAGATGTGAATGAATGGGTGATGATTCAAAATGAAAGTGACTTCCGTCAATTTATATGTTGGCAACCAAGTCTTTTTTCATAATTTTAGAAGTAAAAGTCCTAAAGTTTGCTTGATTGTACCCTAAAGGTCACAAGTCGATCTTAAGATAGCTTTAAAACATAATAAATACATCAGAAACTCCCACATGTGTGGGGAATAAATGCCCTCCAACATGACATCATCCTCCTAGAATGGACAATCCCCATCAAGCAAGTGATAAAGTGGTCCATGAGTGCTCCTCACACCAAGGCAATCATCGAAGTGGATGGGTACATCTCCAAGTAACATCTTCTCCACCATGGCATCATCTCCAAGAAAGTTCACATCACCCTTGTATGGCATGTGGAGATGATGTGTCGAGCTTTAATACAAGTGTTGGCATGTAGGGATGGCATGGCAAGCTCTGATGCAAGCGTTGGCATCTAGGCATGATGTGCCAAACTTCCCAAGTCATCTCATTGATCTCCACCATCATTTGGGCTCTGGAACAAGGTCACATCCATCAAAAAAGGTCAAGGCCAGCCAAGGGGCATGCCGCATCCTAGGTCCATTTGGGCACATCATCAAATAAGCCAATGCCTTGGCATCCTCCGAAACCATTTTAGCATTTGGAGGTGTAGCAAGGGGGGTACAACCATGTGGAGGTTCCTCAAAGACCGAGATTCATCACAGGACAGCAATGTTGCGGCTACAAGGTCTTCTCTGCTCTCAAAACTAGCAAAACATCCTCTAAATGGTATTAGGTATGTTGATGTTTGTAGCTCGAGCGAGTACTTCTACACAGGCTAAGTGTCTAGGCATGTAGAAGTCAACTAATACACCCTTAACCTTAGAAAATTACTTTAGTGATTAAAGTAATTTCTTTTGATAAGGTAAAGTGAGCCAATCTAATGAAATGCAAAGGTTTTTGCATTAGTGACTTAAATGCAATCTCAATTGTCAATCTTAAGAAAGAATGACTAGGCTAAGGGAGGAGAGACAACATCACAAAAGTGAGTGAGCACAAGGCTCGAAAGGAGATCTCAGTGACTAGGTGGAGGAGTTTCATCCAAGTGTGTTGGAGCTGAGGTGTTGAATTTCCTACATGATGAACAGTAGAAACCAATTTTTTGATTTGATAATTACTACCTAGTGATCTTTAACAATTTATCTTTATGCCAATAATATCATTCAGCGATTATACACATAAAACCTCAACAGTAATGCAACAAAAACAGTAAGACCACAAAGAGACAAGCTGCACAATAGAGACAACAAAATTTTCCCTGTGAAACCCAAACTTCAGAGAAAACCCAACAACTCTTCTTCTAGGAGAAATTTTCTCCAATAAGGATACAATTACAAAATTTGTCTAGAAATTTGTGCCAAAAATCCAAGTCCAAACTTCAGTCAAATTCGTCCGCTATTTGATCCCATGTGTGGCTAATATAGAAGAGAGATGATGATAAGTGAGTGCGTTGGTTTATGTAGCTCAGACAGGTGTTCTAGTCTCAAGTGGTGTCTATGAGGCTAGAAGCATAGATGGATTAATTATCTCCAATACCCAGAAAAATTGGTTAATTAATCAGGATTAATTGAGACAAATCGATTTTTCTTTAGTGACTTCTAGAAAAGTCAATTTTAGAAGTCAAGATGATCTTAGATATCGAATGGAGTTAGATCGTGGTCATTGATTGCTCAAAGAGAGATTACAAGAGGAGATCAATGGGCATCTGGAGAATACATTTATGAGACGGATTTGCAGTGATAGCAAGGGCACAGTGACAGCGTGGAGGACACCAGCATCGGGGTTTCAGTATGAGAAATCGAGAAGATAGTTTTCAGAGAAATTCTTCATAGTGATTCCAGTTTTTCAAGAGGAGGATTATTCTGCAAGAGGGACGCCGATTAAGCTAGTGCAAATCACATTTTATCCACTGCGAGTTGTCGAAGGTTCAATTTTATTGCTAGTAGCTAGATCAATTTGTTGGAGCCAGTGCGAGTGGGCTTCTAGAGTTGTTGAAGGCGGAGAAATTCATTAAAATGATTTTCTAGAGGCAGTGCGAGCTTTAGAAGAGACAATGCACGTTTCCAATTGCCAGTGCGAGTTGTCGGAGGAAGTGTGACTTGCACAGAGAAGGTCAAGTCGGTTTTCAAAGGAAAATTGTGGAATTTCTAATTTGATTTTGCTAGTAGAAATGAAGGGGAAAATATTGCAAGAGCTTTTCCAATGTTAGGCACGCAGTTGATGTAATTCTTGAATTTATGAATAATAGTAAAAACTCTCATTTGCAGACTTGGTTTCCCCACACTGAGGTTTTTCTAGGGACAATTTGTCCAAAAATATCAGTGTCTATTATTTTGTGTGTGTGCAATATTTTTTGAGTTCTTGTGATTTAAAAAAGGTGAAGTTGCAGTGGTGTTTTATGTTGGAAATGTAACTAGTTTCAGTCTTCATAATTGTTGTTGTACTCATTTCAATATGTATATCTTATGTAACAAACAAAAGAAGAAATAAAAGTTATTATTTCAAAGCATGGGTTTCATGCTTCTTATTGATGGTCTTCTAGGTAAAAGCATGTTCTTCGTACTTCTAGGGTTTGTTAGGTCAAGATTTATTGTTAGGTCATAGGATTTATTGCTTTCGGGCAAGTTGTAACATGAAAAAAAAATCATTTCGAGTCTAGAAGGTCTTGGAAACCTCCCAAGTACAAGTCGGCACTAGCAACTTCAAGTCGGCCTAAAGGAGGAAATTCGACCCCTTGGAAAGGCTATAAATTCAAGCAGTGTTGACCTCATTTGACAAATTCACACACAAGTTCGATCTGACACTGGGATAGGCAAGAAAAGAAGAGCGAAGGTCTAGAAGACAAGGAGAATTCAAGAAGGAGAAAAAATTGTTTTTGGGCTCTATCTCTCTCACACATGCGATATCCAGGGTTTATGCGGCTTCTGGGAAGGCCGAAATTGCAAGTTTGAATTGCAGGAGATCAAGTTGCAAGATCGAGTTGTTGGAAGATAAAAGTACCTTGTTTTGACTTCGTTGTCCTTGGGAAAGATTGTCTCACCCAAATGAGGGTTTCTTAAAGAACTGTCTTAGGGTTTCTGTAGCAGCCTCAGGATCGAAGTTGCATGTCGAAGTTGCAGGGTCGAAGTTGGGGATCAAAGTTGTAGCTAGAAATAGGTTGATGCAAAATTGAGCCCGGTTGATCTAATCCTATTGGAAGAGTTTCTTGAAGGGTTGACTTGGTACTTGGAGGACTTCTTTTAGGGTTTGGGTCTTGATTGTCTCATTCGAAGCAAATTCTATAAGAGAAGAGATTTCCCCTTGGGGGGTTTTGCCCTGGCTTGGAACCTAATTTTTGTGTCCTTTGTTTTTACTATTTTGCTCTTGATAATTGTTTGATGAAGAAGACCTAAAAAAGAAAACACAAGATAAATAAAATTCACAAGCAACTATTAAGGTTAAGGAAAATTGGAATTAATAGCTACCAAATTGTATTTTTCCAACATGGTATCAATGTTAAGGTGAACAAGATTAGGCAGTTGAGAAGATCATCTTGTGGACAAAAAGAAGGGTTTTACAAGGGAAATCTCTTGCAAAAGGGATCAAGGCTACATCAAACTCTCATCAAAGAAGATTACAAGAAGATTGTTGATCTCTCTTGAAAGGATATCTATTTAAAGGCTCAGTGGAAGACATCCTTGAAGGAAACATCAAGGAATCTTGGTATCATTCATCACTCCTTGAAGTTGTTGCTGAAGGTATCCTAGAAGACATCTTTCTCGGACATTATTGAATTCTCTTTGAAGATCTTGAAAGCCTCAAGATAGTTGGAGACATCATCAGAGAAGGGAAGACTCTTGGTTGACAAGTACCATATTTTTACTTTGTGTCTAAATCTACAAGTCATATGGGCTCTTTCTGCAAGGAAAGCGATAGGCTCATTGGCTCAACAAATTTCCTAGCATGGAAGAAAAGGATTGATCTGGCACTTACAAAGTAGGAAGTAATGGAATATGTTTATGGTTAAATTATTGAACCTAGCAAAGACAAGACTCAAGAACTAGAAAAATACAAGAAAGGAGAAGTAGGGACACAAAGGATCATAGTTGAATCCATTAAGGATCATCTTGTTCCATTTGTTGCTAATTTGAAGACTTCTACGGCTATGTATGACAAGCTAGTAAATTTGTACTCTATAAGTACATCAGGACAAAAGATGTCTTTGAGAAATAAACTATATAAAATAAAGAAATAGAAGTATGAGGACATGGCCTCCTTTCTAATGAAGATTTCTCAAATAAGAGATCAAATGCAAGGCGTGGGGAGACAATTTCTGATTCCAAAATGACCATTTGTGTAGTAAATGTCTTGCCACCAAAATGGAGCAGTTTTGCAACTAGCATTTACTCTAAGAAAGTATCAACTTCTTTTGATGAGTTGTGGTCTCAATGCATCTTGGAAGAAACTAGGATCAAGGCAAACGATGACATTGAATCAAATGAACAATCTCAAGCCTTTATTGCAAAAACCAAGAAGTTGAAGACAGGAAAGTTTGGAAAGTCCAAGAAGAAGCCAAATATGTCTTTGAACATGCCAAATGTTAGACCTGACTGGTTCTACTTTTTCTTGAAGGGAAGGGTTCCTTTACATGCTTTCCACCTGCACACCCTTGGCAAACTCCACCATGATCCACTCTAATCTCAGGCATTCCCGAAACCATCTTTCTCACATGAGGCAATGCTTTATAGTGAAGATGAGGGAACCTTCAGTTCCACGGTTCACATTGATGATTACTATCATGAATCAATGCATGGATAGGTCTTCCATTGATTTTATAACGATCTTCAAATCATGATCCTAGAGTGAAGGCAAGTAATAATAATTATACATATTGACTTCATTGTTTGCAATGATATAGTTCATCTTTGATCGTTGTAAAAGAGGTTAGTTTAGAAAACTATCATTTCATCCTTTGCAAAATTCATGATTCTTTCCTGCAAGCAATATTCTTAGTAAACCCATGACCTTTTTCATTAAATATAATGTGAGAGAATCAAAATCCCCCTATCTTCAGTATTCAATTCCTATCAGTTATTCTTCCATAACCTTCGATGCATTATACTTTTTCTCAAGACAATCCAAGGGTATGAGGTGGTGTTGGGTGTTGCAAATGTTAAGGAGTTGCATGGAGTCCAACAAGGCAAGCCGCAAATTTGCAACACTGACAGACTGTGGGGAAAGTCCATAACATGGGTGACATGTCGACTGCAAGGCCAACAAGGCCGCAAGCTGAGTGAATCTAATAGAGCATCGCAAGGACGTGCACAAGGGGTGTCGGGGAAGCACGAGAGGAGCAGCAATCGAGCTACTAAGGGATACACAACCACATAGGTGATATCAACAGGACAAGACAAGACAAGAGTGGAGCAACAATCGAGCTGCTAAGGGATGCACACCCACATAGGTAGAACAATGTTGTCAACAGGACAAGACACCATAGCATACAGATCTGAATTTCGAGCAACAAATTTTTCAGTAATTTTTGTAATTTTGAGATTGTCGTAATCGGGTTGAGATTCGATGACAGGTTGGAGGGCACATCAAACTTCACTCCCTAGAAGAGGAGGGTTACGTTAGTCCTTATGGAGAATGGTTTAAGGATTTTGCTAGTAGCGCACTCACCCCGCCTACAGATGTTGCAGAACTAGTTATCCACAATCAAAAGGATGTGAAAAAAAAGAGGATAATCATGGATGCAACAAAGGATCATGTGATTCCTCACCTATATGAGAAGACAAGGGAGATGTCAGAGGCTATGACAAAGCTTTATTGGAGTGATAATGCCAATAGGAGGATGTTGAGAGAGAAGCTCAAGAACACCAAGACGACTAGATCAAATACTATGACAAGTTATCTCACCAAGATTACTCAAGTAAATAATGAGTTGGCAGCAGTTGGGGAGGTTGGGATAAATGAAGAGATGGTGTGGACAACTTTGAATGGTTTCAACAAGCCATGGGCCCCATTCATTAAGGGCATCATTGCACAGGAGACACTTCCCAATTTTGACATGCTATGGGATGATTTCATCTATGAGGAGATTCTGGAGGATGTTGAAGAATCTAGCGCAAAGTAGTGTTGTGATGATTCTTCATTACTGGATAACAATTTGTGGAGTCTTTACTTTTCTTCTAAGTCACCTGACACGGGGATTCGGGACACGTAGGATTCGAGATTCGTGGTGTCGGATTCGAACACGCTGACCCCCCGGAACAGGACACGTTAGGACACGTTATATATTATTTTATTAAAAAATATATACATATATATATATATTAAAAAAAAAAAAAAAATATATATATATATATATATATATGTATATATATTAAAAATTAGATATTATGATATTTCTTACACAAATTTTAATTAATGATACAAATTTAATAATTTATTGATTTCAAACATAGATGTTGATTCTAGTCACATAAATGTCAATGGTACTAGTCACATAATTTCATAAATGATAAATCTATTAAAAATTTAAATCATGATTCATGAATCATAACTGAAAGACAACTTACAACTACAAAATAGTAAGATAAACACACTGACAACTGTAGTTTTCTCATTTGACATTAAGTCATCAAATCAAAATGTGTTACATAGGTAGTGTTGGTGCAATGCCAATGGCAAAATAGAAATAGAAAATATAAAACAACTACAGTCTACAGGTATACAAGCCTCAAGGCATCAATCAGCAATAGCATCATAATCAGCATCACTACCCTCATCATCATGGTCCCCACTGCTCTCGTCTGCATCCTCCTCCTCCCCTGTATCCATAGTCGCCTCAGCAGCTGCTGGTGTGGAGGTTGACCCCTCTATGTCATCAAATCTAACAGGCTCTAGCACTGGATCACTGAGATCCATGTTGGCCAATGCCAACTCAACACTGCTGTCCAAACCCATATCATCAGGAAAGACATCCCACATCTTTGTCTTTCCCCTCAACCACTCTTCCCTCTGCCTGTAAATAAGACGAAGGTTGGTGTGCACATACACCATTGTCTCTGCCCTCGACTGCTCAAGCCTGCTCTTCTTCACATTATACAAATTCCCATATGTGCTCCAATTCCTCTCACAACAAGAGGATGAAGTCACCTGAGAGAGGATCCTCATGGCTAACTGTTGTAGAGGAGGGCTTGTTGCCCCATGATTTGCCCACCAAGAATAGGGCTTCTTAAGCCCCCTGTCTCTAATCACGTCATAACCTCCAAATCGACCAGTGCCAGTGGAAAACTTTGCAAAGGCATCCTCCACCTCAGAAAGCAATGCTCTATCCTGATAAATCCGCCTGAATGCCTCTTTCCTCCCCTGTGAGATTTCAGCATCATTTGTGGAGGGAATCTGCGGGAAGGTCCACCATTCAGCCACTCATGGCTGTAGTATTTGGGGTTCAATGAGTGAGTCAAACAATGTAAAGGTGTACAATTCTTGTCCCATCTGCTGACAAGAATATCATGTATGGTATCGCAGAAGGCCTCTGTTGATGTCTCATACTAGGGGCACTCACTCTGTAGAATAATGCTCCTCACAGACTCAATCATGGAATCCCATCCCTCATAAACCTCTCCTAGGATGGGTTTGTCTGTATCTGCATCTCTAAGCAAAGAGATGATAGGGTCCATGATCCGAATAATTAGATCTACCCTCTTCCACCAAGCATCATCTAGTACTGTGTCCTTCACTCTTTTAGAGGTTGCCTGATCTGTCTTTCTCCAAAAAGACCAAAACTCAGAAATAACCATGGACCCAAGAGCGGTCTTGACCTCCCTCAACCTCTTCAACATCATGAATGAAGATGCAAACCGTGTATCAGCAATCTTCAACAATGATAGATTGTTGTACTCCTTGTAGATAGTGAGGGCATTTGTATGATTTTGCACAAAGTTACGGATATGTCTTGCACCCTCAATAATGCTTCCAATCCAAAGCACATCAGAAGCAATGGATTTCAGTGCTAAGTTCAATGAATGGACAATGTAAGGTGTCCAAAACACTTGTGGATATTTAGCTTCCACAATCATGCCAGCCGCCTTGCAAACAGGTGCATTATCTGTAATGATTTGCACACAAGATTCAACACCTACATCTTCAACAACTTTAATAAATAACTCACCCATAAATTGTGCATCCTTGTATTCACCAAGTGTATCCACTACTTTCATGAAAACTGGACCATTCAAGAAAGAAACCATGAAGTTGATGATTGGGTGTTGTGCTGGATCTGTCCATCCATCAGAAACAATGCTAACCCCAGATGTTGGCCATGATGCTACAATAGGCTCAAGCATTTTTTGCACCTCCTTTTTTGCCTTCGTCAACAATGTGGTTCTCAGCTTCTCTAATCCAGGAGGCACATAACCTGCTGGGGCCCCTTGAGTTAGAGCTCGGCACATCTCAATAAATAGAGGTGAGTGTGCAACATTAAATGATATGAAGTTTTGATAGAAGAAGAAGGCAATGGTGAGATCAAGCTCTTCCCGTCTCTCTTTTTGGAAAATCTTGTCCATTGAACCAAGTGCTCTTCTTTTTGCTGCTTGTCCCCTAGTAGAAGTAGAACTCTTAAATGGAAATTTGTTGGTGGCTTTCCTCAAAAATGGAAGGGGGTCTTCATTCTTGGGTTTTCTTGATTTTGAAGCCACATTTTCCATACCAACAATGGACTCCTTTTCCAATTCTGTTCTCTTTTGTAAAGAAAGAGCTTTACAAGCTCCAATCCCACAACCCAGTAAAGCCAACAAATGTGCTTTCACACGGTAATATGTGCTTTTGAAAGAAATGTGACAAAAGTTGCATCTCCATTGCACATTGCCTCCTCCCTTTCCCTTGGTGTTTTCCCATCCTCTCTTGTGACATATTTCCACAATGGATATTTATCAGTGTTGTCTTTAGGTGGTACTTTTCCCTCAACATTACTTGCAGCAGACTGATGATATTGGGGGAGGAGGGGCATCTCCAATGGAGACATTCTTGCCCTTCCTTTGCCCCCTAAATGCTGCTTTTGATTGAGCCATGAATATTGTAAAAGAAATGAACAAAACATGCACAAATTTGTAAACAAAAAATCAAATACAAACTGCTGTAATAGAATAAGAAATGCAAAAAAATGGAGCTGAAATGCACTTACCTGGTGCTTGAATCTCTTTGCCGAACGCTCTACTCCCTTAGCTTCTTGCTCCAAACCCTTCTCCACTCACAAACAACTCAAACAATGCTTGCCAAATGATGAAAAGCGTGACTGTAATGAGCAATTGCAGCCTTTTCTAACCCGCGGAAGTCACTTTGCCGCTAAACGAGTCCTGGAAAGCAGGACACGCAGTTCAAAATCGGGACACATTGGCGATTTTCGGGACACGCACAGAATTCGACGTGTCATGTTTTTTGGACACGTTTTTTGGGCGAATCGTGTCCGACACGCCGGATTCGGACACGTGGCCCCTCCCTAACGAATCCGGTTACTTAGCTGCTAAGGGTATTTCAAACACGTCATGGAGGTTGCCTCTGTTGATTCCAGATGCTATCCATGGGACTGTAGATGAACATCCCTGTGGGTCTGTCTTCTTCTTCGGCAGTGATGTCCTGGATTACCATGATATGCTTCAGTAGTTTCACTTGCAGGAAATAAATATCTGTTGCCACTTCCATAGCCAGAGCTGAAATTCAGCTCTATTTTTATCTCTGTCATGAGCTTGTTACAAACACTTCTACATTCTGCATTCGTATTAGATTCTAGATGAAAACATTGAAAAGTTGGATTTTGATGACCCACAGAAATTGCTCTTGAAACTCATTGTTTGCTTTAAACATTAAAACACAGAACCTCACACATTTGTTTCGACTCCAAAATGAATCCCACTGCCAAACACTCCAAAATTACTCATGATTCTCATTGTTTGCTTTAGACATTGAAACCCCAAACTTCACACCGATTATTTCAACTCCAAACTGGCTCCTGTTGCCAAAGCCAAAGTATTAGTGTGTTATCTAGTAGTGCCTGGATTCTGCAATGCCTTTTCAATCTTCTCTAATATCAGATTCCCTTTATTTGAATCCTTTCTCCTTCTTGCTTCCTTTCTTCATCTGCCTATTGCTCTCAAGTAATTTCCCTCATCCTCTGATGTTATATTCTCTTTGTAATCCTGCTGTCAGAGTTTAAACCTCACTGGCATGCAACTACACCCCTTTTCCTTTGCAGAGCCCTTTTTTGGTTCTTTTCCACTCCTTTCTGATTCTGTAGTCTATACAGTTCCCTACTTCACAGACTTCCCATTTCTCCCTGTTATCTCAACTCACTCCCCTATGCACACCATTCTTAATGGTCTTGCATAGTATTAATCCTGAAATGAATTTCACTTTCTGATTTTTTCTGATGCCTTCCTTCCCGTTTGCCTATCTCTGCCATTAAGTTTCCAATCATTGACATGACTTCTGTAATCATGAGTAATCAGTCAATGGTGAAGGCCGTATCTCAATTGTGAGCAACTATTGATGTCCTCTTAAGCAGACTTTTTCCAATTATTTTCTGAAGTGAGCATCTATTCAAATTATATATCAATTTGTCCTTACCTTTATTTTATGGATCTAATGAGGTAATTGACCCTTTGTTAATACTGTTTGCTTGCAATTTGACCACTAAGTTGGCAATCTGATCACTGCCTTATTTGCCTCTTTCATATGTAAAAATTTAATTGAATGGAAATTCACTTTAAGGGCCTCTATTTAAACTTAAATTGATTTAATCCCGCATATTCCTCTTTTTCAGTTTTAAAATTTTTTCCTTCTTAAATGCTTTAATGACAATTTGGATATCCTCTTCCACTTCAATTCCACGAAAGGCTTCCATTATAGCTCTAGCAGTAGCCCCTCTGCTTCTGTTTCATTGTTTGAGGTTTCCTGTAGTACCCTCAAGAATGCCAATATGTACCGCTCTTTCATATCCCTGAACACGCTACCATATTCCACTTATCCTGTATTTCCTTTTGACTTTTAAAATGTATTTTCATAATTCCTTGTTTTAGTGGAACCCATTTTTCCCCACCTCTCTTTGGGTTCAATTTGGTCTTACCCTTTACTTGTAGGGGAATTAATCAGTTTTGTCATTTCATCCCATTTCAACATGTCTGATATGTTTTCTTTAGAGGCTTGTAAAGCCTCCTCTAGGGCATTCTGGATCTTGGACAAGTTTACTTATAACAGAAGTCTGGCAAAAGGCTATAAAAACTAGGAATACAGAATGGCGTCCCGACTCCCAAGTTTTATACTAGCAACATATTATATTACCGATCTGTATCTTGGACGTATAAATTCATTTTTGTTGCAATCTTATTTCAGAGGTTACAATCTATTTCTTTCAGGGTGTCTCTGCTAAGAATGTAGAATTACTGGGTGAGGTAGAAAGAAAGACGTGTCATCAGTGTCAGAGGAATGACAAAGGGAGGGTGGTTAACTGCTACAGATGCAAAAAGAGGCGCTACTGTATCTCCTGTCTTACTAGATGGTATGAACAGATCTTCCGATGTACTGCAACTGATGATGTTTAACTTTAGGAACATTTATTTTCCCAATGAATTAATTGCAAAGTTATTATTTGCATTTCTACTGGTTTGGAACTTGGTTGTGCTAGAGTTTGTCTTATATACTTCTTTTTAACGTTGGAATGTTAGGTACCCAGGACAATTAGAAGAGGATATTCGGAGGGCTTGTCCTGTATGTCGTGGCAATTGTAACTGTAAAGCTTGTTTACGTGGAGGTGGTGTTATAAAGGTATTGTACACTCGATGCTTGGAGAGTCTCATTGCTTAACCATGCAAGTCAATGCTATTCTCTAACTAATACTGTAGCAAGAAATTGGACATTTTCCTGTGTGCAATTGTTTTTGTCTTCTTGAACATGACTTGCATTAATAATGTGCAGGCTAGCACAAATAAAACATGTAATGCAGACAAGATGCGATACCTTCATTACTTGCTTTCTATGGTTCTCCCTGTGTTGAAGCAGATCCATTATGAGCAGTGCTTGGAACAGGATGAAGAGATCAGGATTCAAGGTAAGGGGCTTGGTTAGTTGTTTATAATTGAGGATTTTTTTCTCGAGGTCTGTATTTTTCTACAAGTAGCAAATTTCTGACTCATGCTTTGTTGTTAGGAGGAGCAACAAAAGAGCTGAAAGTTCCTAGGGCTAAACTCAATGTAGAAGAAAGACTGTATTGGTAATGACTTTGTTTTCATACTCCTGAAACAAAACTCATTTCATAATGTAGATCTGGTACAAAGTGGATGGAAAATCTGGCTATAAAATGAAGACTTTTTAAATCCTAACTGCTCTTAGAAGTCATCTGTATTATTTATTTGTGCAGTCTGATGTGTTTGCTTTTCATGCAGTGACAATTGCAGTACCTCTATTGTTGACTACCACAGAAGCTGCCCAAATTGTTCTTATGATCTCTGTGTGACATGTTGTCGGGAGCTTCGAGAAGGTTGCCAGCCAGGAGGTGGTGAAGCAGATTCAGCTCAGCAGTGTTTGAAAGAGACAACTTATTTTGAGAGTGGAGATAATTTACCAATAACTTCAAAGGTGTCACGTGGAAAACCAGGCTGGGAGCTTGATGCCCATAGTGAAGAGAACAACATTTTTGGTCCATTGCATCTGCCACCTGATTGGAAAACCAATGACAATGGAAGCATTCCTTGCCCCCCAAAGGAATTTGGTGGTTGTGGCAGCCATTTGTTAGCTTTGAAGTGCATTTTCAAGATAAACTGGATTGCAAAACTTGAGAAAAGTGCTGAGGAAATAGCAAGTAGCTGTAAATTTCCGGAGGCATCAAAAGTTTCCAGGCCATGCACCTCCTGCTTCAAATCGGATTTCCATGTAGAGAGTGGACTATCTGATAGCATGTTGCGTAGAACTGCTTATAGGGAGGGTGACAGTGATAATTTCTTGTACTGCCCAACAGCACAAGATATTAAGGATGGGGGTCTTGAACATTTTCAGAAACATTGGCTCAGAGGTGAGCCAGTCATAGTTCGGAATGCATTAGATGGTTCATCAGGTCTGAGTTGGGAGCCCATGGTTATGTGGCGAGCTGTTCGGGATTCTGGTGGCAAGTTTAAGGCTGATACAAAAACAGTGAAAGCCATTGATTGCCTGGATTGGTGTGAGGTCAGTTTTTCAATTGAGTTTGCTCAAACTCGATTGAGTTTCTCTCTTCCTCACGTCTTACTCACATGCCTACATTCTGCTCTGAAGTCGTTGGCTTGTACTCCTTGCCACCCATATGCAAACAATGGCTTAACCACTTTATCAAATCTTGCAGAGCATTCTTCTTTTTAAAAAGATGCTAGTCATACAATGGTCTTACTGACTGATGCTGAACCATTTGTAGCATTTTCCAATAACTGCTTTGAGATTTTAGGTTGCGTGCATGCATACCTGTGAAGCTTTTATAATATTTTATCAAGTGACCCTGTGTATTTCTGGATTTTTGCACAAGTCATGTGCATTCTCATAAGTTTTGTTAATTTGCTTTAAAGTTTTTACATTTACATACACTATAAGCTCTATGGCATTGGGGCTCATTTTATTTAATAAATAGGGATTTAAACTTCTGACCGCACCCAGAGCTTATGTTCTTGTTACAAATATATTTCATGAGTCAGTTAGTTTTGGCAAGGCTTCCTGTACTGTAGGAACATTGTGACTGAACTTTCTTTGAAATGGTCTGTAGAGGCTTGGTTTTACTATTTTTCTTTTGCTGGTTTTTTGGGAATGGCTGCAGGCTTTATTGTGAATGTAGGGAGTGACATTCTTTGCAAAGCATGTCTCAAATATGATAGCAGAATCAAGCGATTTATTACTTAATTTCTAAAGGTTTATGTGTCAGGCCAATCTTCCTGATTTTAGGATGCTGCGTAATGCAAATTCCAAGACCTGAGGATTGGAGATATAATATCTACCTTGACCTATTTGGTCTAGTTTAATTTAATTTAATTTCTCTACATTATGGATATGGAACATTGTTTTCCTACCTTGCAATTTTTTTGAAAATCTTAATATAGTTTTGTAATTAGTTATGTATATCTGTTAACTAGAAATCCTTGGTCTGCCATCTGCTGTTCATGTTTGACAATTTTAAGAACTTTTCTGTTTCAGTGTCTTAAACTAGACTTCAGTATTGGACAAGGATAGTGGAACTCCGTGTTGAATGAATCAGATTTTTCATGATCTCTGCTGAAGTATGATTGTTTCCTTATGCTTACTGCATATTATTTCATATGATACATATTCGAGCATAGGAATTCCTGTAATCTAAATTCTAGATATTCTAAAGTTTAATGTGTTAAAATCAGTTTCGTCTTCCTGATTTTGGATGCTACATGGTGTTGATTTCGGTTAGCATCAAATGTGCTCTAGGCCTCAAATTTTGCAGGGAGGCTTGGGTAAATGTATTCCAAAGAACCCAAAAAATGTTTTGGGAAATTCCACCTAGAAACAATTTTATTAAAATAATTAATATTTTTTAATGGCCCCCTAAGTCTAAACTTGGGAAATTAAAATATTAATGGATATTAATCTAATTGTGGGTGTAATTTTTAGAAGAAGACAAAGATCAAGCATAAATGATTTTAGCCTTTGATTAGCTTTTAATCTGGGCTGTTGAATGTCAACGAGAAGATTATTTAAGGAGGCTTGAGGGTCATTTGGAAAACACACAGACAAATCAAGAGATCGAATTTCTGAAGTGAGAAGTTCTCAAGAGGAAATTCTGATAGAGTAGATTTCTTGCAGTGAGGGGCAGTGAGTATCCGGAAGAAGGAAGTTTTCCTGGGCCGGAGACCACAATGTAGAGAGAGGGTAGAACGACGTCTAGAGAGAGGCAGATGTTGGCCCACGTAGAGTTGACATAGTGGCAGCACAGGCCTTAAAGGGAAATCAAATTCCTGCTGAGGAAATTGAGTTTCAGTATTCGGGAGTCGGGGTGTGAGACCAGGAGGCAGAGATTCGGATTTTCCAGCCAGTAGAGGGTCCAAAGAAGGAGCAGCGTGATACCTAGTAGGAGTGACGCAGGAACTGCGTGGGGGTGACGCAGAGGGTACGCAGAGGCTCTAGTTAAGTGAGATCAGACTTAGATTCTCCCAGTGACAGGGTGAGAGCTCTTCACCATTTGTTTTGTGTAGTTTCTGTCTATATCAGATTGCTAGTTGAGCATCCAAAAATTGTACTCAGATTTACCACTGCATAATAATAAAAACCCTGAGATCTGCTGCACCGGTTTTTCGGGGACATTTGTCCAAAAACAACAGTGTCACTTGTTTTGTATTTTCTTTCTTGCTCAGTCTCTTGTTTCCACATAATATTTAATTAAGTGAAGGCTGTAGTGTATATGTTTCGATATTTGTCATAAGAAACTGCAAATAATTTGGTTGATTAATTTAACAAATAGAAGAAACATTATCAATTGCTGCAGTAGGGATTTTGGTTAAGGAATTTTCACATGGTATCAGAGCTGTAGGTGAAGCAAGAAGAGTAGTGGCAAAGAACCTAGCACTGAGCATAACAGGGAGATCGAAAAGTTGCAGGAGGCAGCAGTTCAAAACCCCAGAGGGTTTGCACAGTTCTAGCCGGAGGGCTGAAATTTCGACGCAGTCTCTCTCAGACTGAGTCGATGGAGAGAAGGATTCCTAGTTCGAATTTTTGCCGGAGAGGGAGCATCATTGAAGCCTCAGCATGAGGAGAAGCTGATGGGATGCAAATTTTACTTCAGGCAATTAGCTGGGCAGAAAATCGCCAGAGGAGGGAGGAGAAGCACGGTTAAGTGAATTTCTTCCTCAGAGAATTCCTAGCCAAGGAATTCAAGTTCTCTAGAGTTGAGCAACAACAAAGGGCAACAGTTTTACTAGCTCCAACAGGGAGTGCGTAGGCTAGCCCAGCAACAACACAAAGGAGCAGTGTTGTGAACATCTTGATAACATCCCAATTTTATCTCAAAATCACGATTTTTTGGCCTAGCCAGTGTTTGTTGATTTTTAAAGATATTTTTATGGTATCTTAATTTCGCTGATGTTTATCGATTTTTTACCGATATTTTCCTAATTTTTAGTTTTTTTGGTTTTCCAGACCCTTGCCGATTTTATCCTGATGCCGATGTTTGCAACATAGCAGAGAAGAGAGGAGATTTTCGACATTTGTGGCAGAAATGGCAACCAGGGGCTTGAGGGATCATGACAGGTTGGACGGAGCATCCAACTATGTCATTTGGAAGGCTAGAATGTCATTCCTTCTAGATGAGCATGCCCTCAAGACATATGTCGACAACGTGGTGGCTATGCCTACAGATCTAGATCCGTGGAAGAAGTACCGAACAGAAATGGCAAAGGCCAAGAGGATGTTCATGGATGGAGTAAAGGATCACGTGGTTTGTCACATTGCTAGCAGAGGGACTGCTAAGGAGATGTGGGATGCCTTGGCTACGTTATATCAGAGATCTTCTAAGCAGCGAAAGATGTACTTGGAGCAGAAGATGAGATCTGCTTAGATGCAGAAGGGGGAGCGTGTGGATCCATTCCTCACGAAGCTCAAGGAGACCCGTGATGAATTGTCTGCTGCAGGGCATACACCTCAAGATTCAGAGTTGGTTAGACTGGCCCTCAATTCTGTCTGAGATGAGTGGCAAGTCTTTGTCCAGAGCAGCTTGGGCAGAGCAACATTGCCAAATTGGGATGAGATGTGGGTAGCTCTAAAACAAGAGGAGATGAGGAGAGACTTAGTCAAGGTTAAACTTGACGAAAGCAGCATCAGTGGGTCGAAGCCCAAGGAGGAGGAGGATAATGCAGCGCTTGCATCAAAGGGACAACAGGAGCGACGGAGATATAAGGATGTCTCGAAGATCAAGTGTTTCAGGTGTGGTGAGATGGTTGACTACGCTACACAGTGTCCTCTCAGGAAGAAGGACAAGGATGAGAAACACGATTTGAAGGTTGCGCTCGTGAAGATTGAGGAAGAGGAGTTCGCCATGACAACCGAGATAACTCTAGGAGGGAGGTGGGCTGATTTGGATTTGTAGTTCGAAAGAACTACAGATGGGCAGGGTCCTTGAGGAGTTCATCTCTAGGATCATTTCCTTGCTACGGGAGCCCAGATCAAAAGTAGCAGGATGGGCTAGTGTCAGATGATGCCGAGGAGTGTCGGGGAGATAGTTGTAGTGGCTAGGAGTGCCATAGACTGAGCAGCGCAGAGCAGAGTTGGCAGCAGTGCAGATGGCACCGAGCAGAGGTCAGCAACAACGCAGTAGATTCAGAGGGTCAGTGTAGAGACTAGCAGCAGTCAGATTCCAAAATTTACGTGGTATCATTCTAAACACAATTAATTTAGTAATTTTGGATGTTTTTCCGTTGCTGATAGACTAGCAACAACAATTTGCAGTGCACTGGCAGCGGGCAGTTGCCAGTGACAATGCTAGTAGCAACATAGATGCAACACTTGAGAGAGAGCTGTAGTATGGATGTAGTGTTGACAGTGGCAGTGTCAGCAGCAGTACAGTTGCAACAACGACGCAGTAGTTGGTGGACAACATGTCAGACATCAGCAACATAGAGGACGATGCTTCAGAGTCAGAGTAGTATGCAACAACGTATATTGCTAGAGCACATGCCTTGCTAAGAGGGAGTGTTGATTTGGGGTAGCATTGGACGTGCTTTAGGCCTCAAGTTTTGCAGGGAGGCTTGGGCACATGTATTCCAAAGAACCCAGAAAGCGTTTTGGGAAATTCCACCTAAAAACAATTTTATTAAAATAATTAATATTTTTTAATGGGCTTAATCTAATTATGGGTGTAACTTCTAGAGGAAGACAAGGATCAACCAAAAATGATCTTAGCCATTGATTAACTTTTAATCTGGGCTGTTGAATGCCAATGAGAAGATTATTTAAGGGAGCTTGAGGGTCATTTGGAAAACACACCGAGAGATTAAGAGATCGAATTTCTGAAGTGAGAAGTTCTCAGGAGGAAATTTTGATCGAGTAGATTTCTTGCAGTGAGGGGCAGTGAGTATCCAGAAGAAGGAAGTTTTCTTGCGCTGGAGAGTACGAGGCAAAGAGAGTGTAGAACGATGTCCAGAGAGAAGCAGACGCTAGCCCACGCAGAGCTGACGCAGTGGTAGCGCAGGCCTTAGAGGGAAATCAAATTCCTATTGAGGAAATCGAGTTTCAGTAGCCGGGAGTCGGGTTGTGAGACCGGGAGGCAGAGATTTGGATTTTCCAGCTAACAGAGGGTCCAAAGAAGGAGTAGCGTGATACCCAGAAGGGGTGACACAGGAACTCCGTGGGAGTGACGCAGTTCTGCTCAGAGGCTACGCAGAGGGTAGGTGGAGGCTCCAGTTAAGTGAGATTAGACTTAGATTCTCCCAGTGACCAAGTGAGAGCACTTCCCTGTTCGTTTTGTCTAGTTTCTCTTTGTATCGGATTGCTAGTTGAGCATCCAAGAATTGTACTCAGATTTACTACTGCATAATAATAAAAATCCTCATATCTGTTGCACCGGTCCCACATTAGGTTTTTCTGTGGACATTTGTCCAAAAATAACAGTGTCATTTGTGTTGTATTTTCTTTCTTGCTCTGTCTCTTGTTTTTGCATAATATTTAATTAAGTGAAGGCTGCAGTGTATATGTTTCGATATTTGCCGTAGGAAACTGCAAATAAATTGGTTGATTAATTTAAAAGATAGAAGAAACATTATTAGTTGCAGCAGTAAGGATTCCGTTTGAGGAATTTTCACACATAGTGCAGATTCAAAGACTTGAAGATTGGAAATTTGATATCTCTAAAACAAATTTCTATATACCATGGATATAGGGCCCAATTTTCCTATTCTGCAATTCTTTTGGATCCTTTTATATTGATATCTAATTAGTTACATTGAAAGATGTAACTAGTTTTGGTCTTCATAATTGTACCATTACGTATTTTATGTAAAATGCAAAAGAAGAAAAAGCAAAAGCAAAAGCAAAAGCAAAAGAAAAAATATTTTTCGAAGCATGGGTTTCACGCTTAATTTTTTTATTATTATTGTTATTATTTTATTAGATAAGCATGTTCTTTGTGCTTCTAGGTTTTGTTGAGTCAAAGAGTCAAAGTCTATTTGGACCTCTTAAAAGGAAAAAGGAAAAACATTTTTTAATATGTAATTTTGGGTCAGAAACCCCTCTAGATGACAAGTCACCCTACATGACAAGTCGGCCCTGCTCTAATGGACATGTTTGTTCGCACCCCTCTAGATAGTATAAATAGAAGATGATATGAACTGATTTGGACACACGCTTGGATGGTTTTTGGTCTGAAATTGCGCAGAGGAAAGAGAGATGAAGTGGAGGGACGAAGTCTGAAAGGGAAGAAGAGTTTCTTCTTGAAATGGATAATGTGGAAATTGTACCTTGATACTTCTGTTGTTGCTGATGTCTTGATGATGAATTTGTTGAGCAAAATGGAAAGTTTGACTTGGCATCTAGAGGTGAAGGTTCTTTTGTGGTCATGGGTCTTGGATGTCTCTCTTTGATCTAATTTATAAGAAGAGATTTTGACTGCGTTTTCCCCTAGGAGAGGAGTTATTGCCTGGCTAAGAGCCTATATTTTGTGTTCTTTTGTTTCTATGATCTTCGTGTTTATGCTATAGTAATTGTTTGATGAAATAAAGCAGAATAAAATTAATAAGAAGCCAATTGATTCACAAGCAGTTACTATGAAAGAGAAATCTAATGTAGAATGGATAAGCCTCGCAATTTCTCAACTTGGTCTCAGAGCTTAGGTTTGGTAAAAGGACGCTAAAGGTCACATCCACTGGAAAACATACAGAGCTTAGTCGAATTGCTCTGTGGGGTAATCAATATTCTGGGCATATCTTATCTATGGTTCATGAAGATTGAATACGATCTTATGACTGAGTCTAATTTAACTTTCGTGCTACATTTTGAAGAATTATTCTCTCACATCTGTGATAACCTATGACATTGAAAGGTTAGCATCTTTGGTCTTGTGATTATTCAATATAACTACAATGACTACCTAGTTCGTTGGCTTTGAGTTGACCAAGATCCACATTTCTTTTATTTCTTGTGGCTCGTATATCATGGATCTTGGAAATCCTGTATCGTCTCTGGTGATCGTGTTTGACGTAACTCGTATCACTTTATGAGTTGACTTCGTTGAATCTTGCATATCTGTGGCATGTTTATATATAGCTTGTCTGGATCAAGACTCAACTCTTGTAATACGCACATTATGTGGCATCAAAAGGCACACAACTATTCTTATCACAATCTATGTCACAGGGTTCGCCAAACTTGAAGGTTCAAGTTCGAAATTTGGCGAACCTCAAAAAAAAATTGAAATTCATTCTGGTTCGCCGAACCTAAAATTCAAACCTGAAGTCGAACCTAATCGATCTCGAACCTAAACGAACTTGAACGCGAATTTAATCGAATTTTTTTAAGGTTCAATTTAGGGTTCGCCGGTTTTTTTCACTAGGTTGGGCATGTTTCTTTCGAGCATTCTTGGGCATTTTTCGTTTTGCCTGGGTTGTTCCTTTTTCTTTCGAGCAATGTTTTTGTTTTTGTTTGTGGGTAAACCGTAAACAGAGTGATTACATTATTCATGTATGTTTACTAATAAGAATTTGTATTCATGTGTTTATTTTCTATTATTTTGTCATATATATAGATATATATAGATAAATATATATCTATATATATATATATATATATATATATATATATATATATATATATATATATATATATATATATTGAAAAATATGTATAGTCGAACCTAATGCCGAACCTCATTCGAACTTGATCGGAAAATTCGAATTCGAATCGAACTTAATCGTTGTCGAACTCGAATTCGAACTCGAACCGTGTGACATTGATCACAATGGCATTGTTTTGTTCTACAATTCGATTTCGATTTTGATTTACAAAGGCAACGGCATTGCATAGTTTGAACTGTGGGATCGACAAAAAGTGTGGCTTGATGACTATATTGTTGGGCCATTGCTCCATACGTTATAATGGCTTGAGAGTTTTGTGTCTACACTACATGGAAACTGCTTACGTTATCATGAACTGATTCAGAGGTTAAAAATACATGGCTCGACAAGCACAAAAATTCAATAACTGATATCTTTAAATTAGATAACTAATATCTTGTATGCCACGTATCTCCTATGGCACACAAAACTTGACAACAATTCTGTGAAGATCACCGTGACTTAATAGTGACATGGCATTTAGTCTACCTAGTAGCGATATATAATTGATATGCTGCACAAAAAGTCGACTTGTGGATTGTTTAATCATTGCTATGGTAAAAGCAATGACTCTGTGATATTTGCTCTATATGACAACGTTATATGGACAATGACTATTGTTTGGTAAGTCGCAATATAAAGCGGAATTGTAATTGTTATGGTAGAGATCTATTGTTCACTATGATGGCTTATAAATCATGAATATCGATTATAGGAAGAATCGATTATCATATAGCCGACCAGTAAGAAAGATAGTGTTTTGGAATTGATGGACGTACTAGAAGAGACACGTAAAGAAAGAACTGATCCTTGCATAGAAATATTAGATGAAACTAACGAAAAGGTATGTACAATATTCTTTCTTGTTATGTGTCTATAAGCATTAGAAAATGGCTGAAAAATAATTAGGTTTTTGTATAATGTTTTGCTAGATTCTAGGGTTTGTATAAAGTTTTGATATCAAGGGCTTGTAAACCCTAGATAAAACATGGATTGAAAAAGCCTAGACAAAGAAACCCTATATAATTGTTCCCTCATTAAAAAACCCTAGGACTTGATATCTAGGGTTTGCAAGAAAAAATCCAGGGTATATGTTAAACCCTAGTAAGGGTGGAATTGGATTTGTCATCAAAAACCCTAGGGCTGATATTTCTGTTGAAAGTAAAAATATTATCAAGGGTAAGATCAAGGAATTTAGGGTTTGTATTTGAGAACCTTAGGACTTCACCCTCTAAGTGACCATGGAAACCCTAGATTTGAGATTATGCTCTTGTATTTGTATATTGTGCTTGGTTGTACTTGTTGAAAATTGCAGGTACATAAAGGAATCTAGATAAGAAGGATGAAAATAAAAGCAAGGATGAGCATTTAGGAATTAATACTAACAAAAGAGTAAGCATGCATCGTTGCAGAGTCTTGATGGCATCATAGATAGAAGCACTTGATGGCATCATAGATAGAAGCACTTGACAGTAGAAACACTGGAATTTAGTTGTTTGGCATGCTTTGGGAAAGAGCGTCTAGTTTAAAGAGGATGAGAAAAACAAGACCACATTGCATATTGTTATTCATCCTAACATCTTCTCATATCATGTTGAGGGTAGTCATTTTGCAAAGAAGGATCATCAAGATCCTATAAAGAATCATCATTATGAAAGATTCTTGAAGTAGCATTATCACTAGTATATATATATATTCCATCCAGTTGGAAATAATATATCTAAAGGATGAAGGAATGCTAATGATCAAATTATAATAAAAAGTCTTTCTTTTCTTGGAAAAGAAAACTTATCTTTGACATGTATAAGAAGTAATCTTAGGATTACATGTATGCATATTTGAAGTTATTCTTCCCTAGAGCATGGTTCATATCTACAGGATTCATGAAGGAAGATTTGATTTTGAATGTGCTTGGTAAGCCTTCCATGAGGCTATATGATTCTCAAAAGAAGTTTTGGAATGAATAAAGATCAAGACTCTCTCATAGATTGCATGAATATAACAGTGTTGATCAACATCAAGTATTGTTAAATTATGGTATGTTCTATGCTTAGAGCAGTTTACTTCTTTTCTTCTTATAAGCCACAGATTAGCAATCACATAGGCATTAAGTAAAGTGCAGATAGAACATTAAACGATTAACAAAAAACAAGCCAAGACAAGAGACACAAGATGTGGCGGCTAGCCAGGGACAAACCCCAATGCGGGGAAACCTTTTGATCAAATCTTCTTTTATCTTCAATAGTTCAGCAGAGAGAAATAGTTTAAAATCAGAATTCTGTAATTTTATATCAGCAACAGCAAACCCTAGATTAGCAAAGTCAAACTTGGTCAAACGAGTTGAAATTGACCTCCAATATGCTTGGTCAATTTCTGGTCAACTAGCCCTCGAACAGCTTGAAGAAACATCCCTTGAACAACCCCAAAAACACAATCAAATCGCTGTTGACTAAAGTCAACCTGCTGCCCAAAACTAGAGCAGTGAACGCTGGTCAAACCTGTGGATGGATTGCCTCGATTTTTGTGCCAAAATTTGCATCTTGCTTAGGAGAGGCAGCCACACCAAAATCGCACCCTTGATGAGTCAACGCAGGTTAAAGAGACCAACAACTTCAGTGTCCTCCTTCCCATGTGTGAGCTGCTCCTTGTATAACCCAAAGCTAAGGAGAGAGAGAGAAGAATGAGTGAGATGAGATGATGAGAAAATGAATCAACCTGTCTTTTATTTATATGATTCACTGGGCATGTGTGCCACACATATAACCGCTGGCCGACCTTGACAATTTGTCAAGTAAATACAAATAAATTCATATCTTCATAAATACTTGTCAGAATCGGATGATCTTTAGATCAATCCTACACCTCTCGACAAGAGGAATCTAGGAAAAATATCAGCTAGGACCCACATGGAGTTTGGCCCTAGTTGCCAATTTTAACACTCCCTCTCAACTAGGGAGAACTCCATCTGCAATTCGTTTGATCGTCGCTACTATCCCAGCCATCAAATGCACTGCTTGGCCCCGATCTGATCTGCTTTGCTCGAACTATGGAGAAGAAGAAATGATCAAGGATGTATCATACCATCCTCCACTGGCCCGAAGTCAGTCTTAGAGTGTGTCATACCACTCTCACTGATCCCAGACCAGTATCATTGATCCTAGATCAATGGAGGTCATCCTAGCATAGGGAGTACGGTACATAAAACAATGCGTCCATCGATAGTACTACTATGGTCCCTAACCCTATTTCCCTGCTCATTGATCGGATGAGAGGTACTTCCCATGAGTCCCAGACTGCATGGGTAGGATGCCTCGATAGGAGAACTAATCATCCTGTCCACAAGAGAACGAATCATCTTATCCACAGGAGAACGAATCATCCTGTCCAACAGTTGCCACAGGAGAACAAATCATCCTGTCCAACAGTTGCCACAAGAGAACAAATCATCCTGTCCAACAGTTGCCACAGGAGAACTAATCATCCTGGCCCACAGGAGAACTAATGATCCTGTTCCACAGTCGCCACGAAGAACTAATCATTCTGGCCCACAGGAGAACTAATCATCCTGTTCCACAGTTTCCATAGTGAACTAATCATCCTGGCCCATAGGAGAACTAATTATCCTGTCCTACAGTTGCCACGGGGTGTCACAGGGGGAGGTTGAACCTTTCACCCTGTACATAGTGCACCACCAGGGGATGGTGAGTCGCCCTGTGGTCGCATGTCGCTCCAAGAAGTACCCCGCACCCCCCTAGAGTTCTCAGAGCTCAATACATCATACTCGACCCTCATAAGAGCGTTTCTGAACGACACCAAGTCGTTCTCGGAAAGTCAAGAATTTGACCTTTCCTAGGGGCTTCGTCAAAATGTCAGCGACCTGTTCATCTGTATCGATATGTTGGAGCCTTATTGCTCCTCGCTGCACCATATCCCGAATATAGTGGTACCTAATATCGATATGCTTGGAGCGATCATGAAATACGGGATTCTCTGATAAATGAACCTCGCTCTGGTTGTCACACAGGATCACGGTGGTATCCAATGTAAATCCAAACAGCTCACTGAAGAGCTTTCGCAACCAGACCGCCTCACAAGAGGCCATACTAGCAACAAGGTACTCTGCCTTGGCGGTGCTCAAAGCCACCAACCTCTGCTTCCTGCTCATCCAGGATATCGAGGCAGATCCCAAAGAGAAACAACACTGAGAAGTGCTCTTTCGGTCCACCACACTGCCTGTCCAATCAGCATCGATATATCCAGGTAGTCTCACATCTCTGACAATGTATCTCAACCCATGAGTGATTGTGCCACGAAGATATCCCAACAGATTCTTGGCACCAATCCAATGTGAGTGGTGAGGCTCAACCATATGTTGACTTAACGTGTTGATTGCAAAACATATATTTGGACGAGAGTTCACCAAGAACATCAATGCTCCGATGAGTTGACGATACTCGGTAGCATTTCATAAAACAGGTTCAACAGCATTACCGCTTAACTTCTTGAAGTCAAGCTCCATTGGGGTAGTCACGGGCTTGCAGTCCACCATACCGAATCTCTCCAATATCTTCACTACATATTTTCCTTGAGATAGGAAAATCTCCCTTGGCTTCTGCCAGACTTCTAGTCCTGTGAAATAGTGCATCAGTCCTAGGTCCTTCATCCCAAATTCAGAATCCAACTCCTTACATTTGTGAATGAGAGGGTTTGCACCTGTTAGAAAGAGGTCGTCAACGTACAACACTAGTATGAGAGGATTGTTATCTTCAACCTTAAAGTAAAGGTTAGGGTCGACTTCACTCCTAGTGAATCCCAGCTTCATTAAGTAGCTATCGATCCTCCCATACCATGCTCAGGGTGCTTGCTTCAGCCCATAGAGGGCCTTCTTCAACCTGCACACATGAGATTCTCGATCATGAATCTCAAATCCTTTGGGTTGCTCCACATAGACTACTTCTTTGATCGAACCATGCAAGAACGCGGCCTTGTCATCCATTTGATGTAGGTTCCATCCTTGCGAAGCAACAAGGGCTATGATCGAGTGGCTGGTGGTATATCAGGCAATAGGTGCAAATGTCTAGTCATAGTCTATATCTTCCTTCTGAGAGAAGCCACGGGCGACAAAACGAGCCTTATACTTTTCCGCACTTCCATCAACTGCATGCTTTATCTTGTAAAGCCATTTCGAAGTGACAACTGCTTTGTCCTGGGGTTTGGGGACCACATCCCAGACATTGTTTTTCATGATGGACTCATATTCCTCAGTCATAGCATCCTTCCATACTTGATGCTTGATAGCTTTTGGGAATGACAAAGGCTCATTTTGGATGATCATGCTCATGATGGTCAAGTATCCTTGATACCTGGTTGGCTTCTTACTTTCTTGGAAGGTTCCCCTGGGTGCTATGTGCCCTTCAGCATCATCAAGTGTCCCCCTAAGCCATGAAGGCCTCTTCCTAGAAGAGGAAGGCTCTTGCGGAGGGGGATCAATAGGATCAATAGGTTCTTCCACATCGGGCATCGTCTCATCTTCCTTTTCCTTTGTTTCCTTGGTGTCAACTTCTTTAGATCCCCTTTGAATAAGAAGATTGTCAACTTTGCTAAGAGCCATATCTTTGTCAAAGGTGACATCATGGCTAATCTCAATTTCCCTTTGACCATCCACATAGATTCTATAGCCCTTAGTGTTTTCACTATAGCCCACGAAGATTCCTTTCTTTCCATATGCACCCAATTTATTCCTCTTCTCCTTTGGCACATGAAAATATACCGGACTTCCAAAAATTCTAAAATGAGATACGTCAAGTTTCTTACCAGTGAACATCTTTTCGGGAGTCTTGGAACTCAATGCTTGATGAGGGCATCGATTTTGCACATATATGGTGGTATTCACAGCTTCGGCCCATAGAAACTTTGGAAGTCTTTGATCGTGAAGCATAACACAAACAACTTCCATAATCGTACGATTATTCCTTTTCGCCACACCATTCTGCTCAAGAGTATATGTGTTGTAGTCTCCCTCTTAATGCCAGCCTCTTTGCAAAAGTCATGTAACTCGTTGGATTCATACTTAGTCCCATTCTCAGTCCTTAAGATCTTGATCTTCTTTTCGGTTTGATTCTCGATCAAGGCTTTGAAGTGACAAAACCAAGTGAACAGTTCATCCTTCTTTTTCAAGAAGTATATCCAGGTCTTGCGAGAATAATCATCTGTAAAAGTGAGGTAATATAAATATCCTCTCAAAGAGTTCACAGGCATCATACCAGACATGTCTGAGTGAACCAACTGCAATATATCGGAGGTTCTACTTTGGCTTGAGGGGAATGGTCCCCTTTTGAGCTTCCCTTCGGCACATCTAGGACATACACCTTCTTGCTCTACTTGGAACTTGGGCATCCCTGTCACCATGTGTTCTTGCATTTGGTAGAGCTTTATAATGAAGGTGAGCAAACCTTTGATGCCATAGTTCAGATTGAAGTGATGTGTCACAAGACATGACACCCAGCAAACTTCCTCTGACTTGATATAATGAATTGACTCGAAACCCAAGAGTGAAAGCTTCCTTCCTTAAAATTCCTTTTCCATACACATACCTTGCCATCAATGAAGGTTACCTTGTAGCCTTTGTCCTCCATTGCCAAAATGGTCACCAGGTTCTTTTTGAGATCAGATACATATAGGACTTCTTGCAAATGAATTGTATTACCCTGATTCAATTGAACAGTGACATTCCCTACGCCTTTCATGGGATATTTTGCGTTGTCCCCAAGAACAATTTCCAGGTTAGTCTCCTTCTCTTTCAGATTGGAGAGAGCTTCTTTGAAACCAGTGAAGTGCCTTGAGGCACCACTATCAATAAGCCAATTTCCCAGCGAGTCCGGGGGAGCAGTAGTAGAGAGGGCCGCGGGTAGGCAATATTCATCTTGCTTATTGTTAACAACATTAGATTCATACCTGGAGTTTCTTGTCTTCTTGAAGGGTTGTCCTCTTCCTTGATTTCCGACATTTCTTTTACCTCTGCCATTAGACTTGCCATTCCTTTGATTGCCTTGAGAGTGATTTTGGTCATCGTCATGGTGTGAGTCCCTTTTATCAGGGCACTCCCTCGCACAGTGGCCCATTTTGTTGCAATTGTAACATCGACCTTTTCTTCCACCCTTTGGTCCAACCTTTCCTTTGGATTTAACCCCAGAATTGTTTCTTCTTTTAGCATGAGAAAAAAAGGCAGAGGGATGGCCTTTAAGTGCGGGCATTTCTTGCTCTTCCATCCTTGTCTCTTCTTGAATATATCTAGCCATCAATTGCTCAAATCCTAGGATGACATTATTGTTGAGAAGAGTAATCCTGATTATATAGCATTCAGGTGGCAGTCCTCCAAGAGTTGTGATAGTCATTCCCCTGTCAGGAACTACTTCCCCAATAGATAGGAGATCATTCTTGATCTTGGTTATCCTTAAGAAATATGCTTGCATGCTCTCATCTTTTCCCCTCTTCATTTCCTTTAGTTTATTTCTAAGGAACAGAACTTGATTTGCATCATTAACTTTAAATAAACTCACCAGTCTATCGTAGATTTCCTTGGAGGTTGTCATCTCGGAAACATAGGCCACCTGGCGCTTGTCGATAGAGTCCCGGATGATCTTCCTTGCTTTGACTTCTCCCTTGGACCACTTGCCTTTGGCAGCAATGGATGCATTTGATGGAGGTGCAACAACATTGCCTCTCACATGGTCCAACACTTCCTGATCTTCTAAAGTTGGATCGAGAGACATCTTCCATCCGTGATAATTAGACTTCTCACGAAGCTTGTCTTCAGCGGGGAAGAGTGTTGAGGACCCCATGAAGTTTTCAGGATAGCCTTGCTAACCTTTTCTTCAGTGATTGCTCTTGCTCTTGCTTAAGCTCTGTCTTCACCTCAGCTCTGATACCATGTTAAATTATGGTGTGTTCTATGCTTAGAGCAATTTACTTCTTTTCTTCTTATAAGCCACAGATTAGCAATCACATATGCATTAAGTAAAGTGCAGATAGAACATTAAACGATCAACAACAAACAAGCCAAGACAAGAGACACAACATGTGGCTGCTAGCCAGGGACAAACCCCAATGCGGGGAAACCCTTTGATCAAATCTTCTTTTATCTTCAATAGTTCAACAGAGAGAAATAATACAAAATCAGAATTCTGTAATTTTATATCAGCGGTAGAAAACCCTATGTCAGCAAAGTCAAACTTGGTCAAAGGAGTTGAAATTGACCTCCAATATGCTTGGTCAATTTTTGGTCAACTAGCTCTCGAACAACCTGAAGAAACATCCCTTGAACAACCCCAAAAACACAATCAAACTACTGTTGACTGAAGTCAACCTAATGCCCAAAACTAGGACAGTCAATGATGGCCAAACCTGTGGATGGATTGCCTCGATTTTTGTACCAAAATTTGTGGCTTGCCTAGGAGAGGCAGCCACACCAAAACCGCACCATTGATGAGTCAACACTTGGTCAACACAGGTAAAAGAGACCTTCAGCTACTTCAGCGTCCTTCCCACGTGTGAGTTGCTCCTTGTATAACCCAAAGCTAAGGGGAGAGAGAGAGAAGAATGAGTGAGATGAGATGATGAGAAAATGAATCAATCTCTCTTGTATTTATATGATTCACTGGGCATGTGTGCCACACATTTAACTACTGGCCGACCTTGACAATTTGTCAAGTAAATACAAATAATTTCATATCTCCATAAATACTTGTCAAAATCGGATGATCTTTAGATTAATCCTACACCTCTCGACAAGAGGACTCTAGGAAAAATATCAGCTGCCTTAAATGAGGTGACCCACATGGAGTTTGGCCCTAGTTGCCAATTTTAACAAGTATAGTCTTTGAAAGAAAGGAAGTTAGCCATGACAACTCCAAGAAGACATTAGAACTTGGTAATCAAGCTCGATCCTTGGGCACTCCGATGCATGAAGGAAGATTCGTGTGGAGATGGATGTTGATACTTTGATGAGAAGGTCATCATGATGAGGTAAGTCTAATATTAATAGTTGTTAGTTATTTGGTTAACGTATTGTTTTGCTACCTGGAAGGATAGTGCAGGAATATATGAAGAATGTCGAGGCAAGCTCAACATCTTTGGCAACTATGAAGTCAAGATGTGTTCATCTTGGATTTAAAAAGTAGCAGTGTGAGAAGATAACTTGAAGGTCAAGTTCATATGACAACAAGGAGATCACTTTTATAAGGAAGCTATGATCAACTTGAAGAGGCTCAATATAATGCCTTCATTGATGATGACAAGAGGAAAGTGATTTGCAAGATTGACGACTTGAACCCTGTCACAAGTGTTAGAGGATGGCTCCATGATGTTTAGGAAGGTTGAAGTTCTCCGATAACATGAGGATGCTAAAGGACCCTGTGTAGCTACTACTATTGGAAGAAAAAAGTAGCTAATGTTGGACACTTCTCCCTAGTTAGGAGGGAGCTTGGATATATTCCCTTTATGTTTGGAAGAAAGTGTATATCCTCCCTGGTTGAGAGGGAGTGATGATGGACATGATTCTCTACTTCATCTGTCATGCACTAGGCCAGGACTAATAACCATATGTCTAGTGAAGGCCATAAGGAGAGAATGGGGACCAAAGGATTTGGTAAGCATCTGAGATTGGTACTCCTTAAGGATAGATTTTCCAAATGTTTGACCTTGATGATGGCAAACCTGTACTAGTCTACATACCATGAGGTTGAAGCACTGTCCAGATAATGGTGACGAGTTGTTGTACCTTAGGCTGAATAGCTTGTATGATGGTATTGTTAGGGTTGGTACCTTGTCAGGTAGCCTAGATGTTACCTAGATCCCTGTTGGTGTCTTGGTAGGTAACCTAGATGCCACCTAGATCCCTGTTGAGTTGGTGTCTTGGCAAGTAGCCTAGATGACACTTGGATCGCTGTTGAGTTGGTGTCTTGGAAGGTAGCCTAGATGACACCTGGATCCCTGTTGAGTTGGTGTCTTGGCAGATAGCCTAGATGACACCTAGATCCCTGTTGGGTTAGTACCTTTGCAGGTAGCCTAGATAGTGTTGAAAAGTGTAACTAGGTTCGGTCTTTGCATGTACTCTTGATTCTTGCATATTGTAAATGAAAAAGAAATTTATTATTATTATTTTTTGTAGCATGGGTTTCATGCTCAAGGTCAATTTATTTCAGGTCAAAGCACCCATTGAGTGCTTCTGGGTTTTGTCATTAAATCAAGAAGTCAGAGTCGTTGTCTTATGTAAAAGACCCAATTGGGCATCTTGTAACATGTCAAAAGTTTTTTTGTTTTTGAGTGAAAGTGTCCAAATACCCCTCCAAGACCATGTTGGTCTGACAGAGTAGAAGTCGACCTAATTAGGGCATGTTGTCCTCCTTGGAAGCCTATATATAAGAGAGCATTCGACCTCTTATGGACTTACTCATTCACTCACTCATTCAAGCAAAGGACAAGAAGAAAAGGCGAGTGAAGGACTTGAAGGACGAAGGAAGACGATATTTTCGATCTCTCTCTCTCTCTACATTTCATGTGTGAAAGGAAGGTTAGGGTTTTGTAGCTACTAGGTCAAAGTTTCAAGAAGTTAAGGAGGGTCGAAATCTAAGGAAAGAATGGTAATTTGACTCTTATAAGGCATAAAAGAAGAAGTAAGCTCTAGAAGCCCTAATTCTCCCACGTGTGAAGCTACAACTGGTTGCAGGGGGTCGAGAATTTTAGACCTGTAGTGGGAGCCGAAAATCTGAAGCTGGGGGTCAAAGTTGTGCTGTTGGAAGAGATTTGACTTGGTTTGACTTGGATAGAAGAAGCACATCATCTAGAAGGTCTGACTTGGTCTTGGAAGGGTATTGGTTTTGATCTAGAGGTCTTGGAATTCGTCATTTGAAGAATCTATAAGAAGAGAAGGGATTTGTGGGTTTTCCTCTCAAGGGGAGAGGTTTTGGCTATGGCTAGCAGCCTACATCTTGTGTCCTTGTGTACTATTGATCTTCACGTTTTGGTAGCTGTTTGATGATAAGACCAACATAATAATGAGAAAAGAAGAAGCTAATAATCGAGAAAAGTAAAAGAATAGAAGAATTTATCAAGTCTAAGAGAAATAACCTCATTTGTAGCCTTATTGATTTCTTAACATGGTATCAGAGCTAAGGTTGACAAAGGGCATGTTGAAGATCACTCCATCCTTGAAGAAGTCGTTGAAGTTCTCATTGAAGCAGTTTTCTATGATGGCAAGTCACCTCAACCAAGGCATCAAAGCATTTAAGGATCTCCTATCATCTATCAAGAACTATATGATCAAGACCTCTACAAAAGATGAAGGATTATTCTTAGCACTTATAGGTACTTTTGAAGATGAAAATATATGGGTAATTGAAATGGAGCATCTAGACATATTACAAGTGAACATAGACAACTAAAGACCCTATCAAGAGGAAAAACTTCTTATTCGGTCGAACTTGGAGACAAAAAGAGTTATGCAGTAAGAGGAATTGAATCAACTTCATTGGAGCTAAAAGATGGAGGAAACATACATCTCAACAACATTCTATTCGTTCCATGTTTGAAGAAAAATTTACTTTCTATTTCATGCTTAGAAGATAAAGGAGATAGAATTGCTTTCATATATGGAAAAGTTATGGTGTGGGATAAGGGCTCTAGTGTCAACAATGCAAAAGTTATTAGGATTTGTGAGGGAAAGCTCTATAGATTACTTAGACCTCTCTCTCAAGCCTTGGTTCACATTGAAGTCAACCCGTGTGAGCTCTGGCATAAAAGGTTTGGACACTTTCATTACAAAATCTTACCAACTCTAAACACAATGGTGAATGGCATCCCTGAACCAAAGGAGGATCATGAAGGAATGTGCAAGTGATGTGAATTAGGGAAAAATGTAAAGAAACCATTTAGATGTAGTGCTTCAAGATCTAAAGGAATATTGGATCTCATTCACTCTGATGTCTATGGTCCTATGTCTACACAATCTCTTGGAGGTCATCTATACTATGTGAATTTCATTGATGACCACTCAAGGAAGACTTAGATTTATTTACTTAAACCCAACAATGAAATATTTGAAAAATTTTGTGAATTGAAAGCAGAAGTAGAGAATCTTACAGAAAGAAAGATAAAAGTACTAAGATCTGATAATGGAGGAGAATACACATCAAAGGAACTTACAACTTTTTGTAAGGAGGCTGGAATTAAGAGGGAGCTGATAGTTCCATATAATCTAGAACAAAATGGAGTAGTAGAAAGGAAGAATCGTGCAATTGAAGGAAGTGTTAGAGGAATGCTACATGATCAAGACTTACCTCAATTTCTGTGGGGTGAGGCATCCAAAACAACTATATATATTCAAAATCGGTCCTCATAGAACGCTTGACAACATGACTCCTAAAGAAGCATTTACTGGAAAGAGACCACGTGTTGATCATCTCCGAATATTTGGTTGCCGTATCTACATTCATATTCTAAAAGATAAAAGGAAGAAATTGGATCCTACAAGCTTAAAGAGCATATTTGTTGGCTATAGTAACTCGTCAAAAGCATATAGGATCTACATAAAGGAGGGGCACCGAATTGAACTAAGCAAAGATGTGATCTTTGATGAAACATTGCATATAAGAAGTCTAAAGATCTCCTGATTGATTTCGATGACGAAGAACTACCTATATTTAGAGAATGTCCAAGAAAAGGAGAAGATTCCAATCATGAAGAAGAAGGTCCCAATGAGCCTGTGCAACAAGTGATAATCCCTGAAAATCGAAAGAGACCAAATTGGTTAAAGTCTACTTTTCAAGAAGCAAAAGGACATACTGCAGCTAAAGGTACATTCAGTGAAAGCAAAAAGCCTAAAAGGTATTTAGGGTATGCATCCTATATGACAGAGTTAATTGAAACAAAACCATCCACTTTTGAAGAAGTTGTTAATCATAAAAAATGGAAAGATGCTATGAATGAAGAATATCAATCTATAATGAAAAATGAAGTTTGGGAAATCGTTCCTAGGTCGAATGACAAATCTGTGGTGTTGTCCACAATTTTGTCAACAACCCGAGGAAACAATGTATTAAGTATTTTCAAAAATCAAAGTCATAAGCCAACATGATTATATCATTGTAAACCCAATTTTTGCAAGTTTTATTGTAAATGATCCTAGTATGACCATTTAATTATGTAATAACACCTAGGTAAGCTTATGATTTTGGCATAGGATATCATCCTAGGAAATTTGTAAACCTCCCTAAATTATGTGTGTTTATAAACACACCTAATCGACAAAGTTTTTCTTCTAGCTATAACCCTAATGTTATGGTGGAATTCCTTGAGAAGATCTTAGGTAAGCCCCGATGTTATATCGAGGCTATTGTAAAAGTGTGTTTGGGAATAATTCTAGTGCATGGTCTCTCGCAGTCAGACACCATGGCTAAATTATTTTATTACAAGCACACTTTATTTCATACTAGATCATATTGTGTAGCAGAATTGGGTAAATTATTGAGGGTCTATGTGTAAATGTGTATTTCGCTTTCTAAGGGTTGATTTTGTATTAATTTGATGTAAAAACCAATGTTTTAAAACTCCGACTCCGACTCTGACTCGGCCGAGGGTCGACTCTGACTCCGACTCCGACTTGGTATCGACTCGGCCGACTCGATTTCAATGACTCGGCCGTTGTAAAAAATACATTAAATAATTATTTTTTATAAAAACACATAATTTTAAAGATTTTCATTCATGTTTCCAAACACACAACATTAGAATATAGATAGAAGACAACATATGATCAAAGTAAGCTCATGAATATATCCATTATATCAAAATGGCACCCAGTGCACTGTCCAATACATACACGACGATGATATAGAGATCAAAACAAAAACACATAACCAAGGAAGCTAGAAATGACGTCTACAACAAAAGTTTGTGACCAGTACTATTGGCTACTACTAGAGTTGCCAACATCATCTGGCTTAGTGTTATTTGGGAGCGGGAGCGACATTTTAAGAAGCTTCCAGTTTGGGAGTGAATCTCGGAGGAGTTCGACAACCAATGTCACTAACATCAAGGTACATAGAGGGATTGGTGCTCTTGATTAAATACGAGTTCCATACCCTAATACATGACAAAATTCAGTGGAAACTTTGCAATCCCCCAATCCTCAAATCCTGAAAAACTGATTGAATGAAATCTAAAATTCTACTTTCTCCATATGAAATCCAATGAGGCTAGAACCACTCTCAACATCTTGAGTCATTTCATGGTAATGTTAAAAATTGAAGTAAAAGGATGAAAATGAAGATTAAGGAGAATGTCACTTTTTCATCCTTTTACTTTAAGAATTTAACATTACCATGAATAGCATATCAATACTAGGGATCAGAGTCAGACAGAGAAACCCATGAGTCAGACAGGGAAGCCTAGGGAGTCCCCCACACTAAGAAAAATTAAAAAATAATTAAAAAAATGGTTTTTTGGGGTTCACTGGCCGTTGTCTGTAACCTGGCCAGGTTGATACGGACTCGGCCGAGCCGGCCGCGTTAATACCCCGGCCGGTCGAACCGGTTGAGTGGCCGGGTCAATTTTTTTTTGACTGACTCGGACCAACTCGGCCGAGTCGATTCCTAGCCGGCCGGGTTTAAAAACACTGGTAAAAACATATTTGTGTGCATGGTCCCTCATAGTTAGACACATGGCTAAATATTTGAGGGTGGAAAAATCATTAAATCCTCTTTAGTGTCAATTATTATTTTTATTTATTTATTTATTTTTTATTTTTCCTGGCTAAATTAAATTAAAGTCCTAAGACAAAAAATTAATTAATTTGGAGTAAAAGATAATTACAGAGATTAATTTCTCTCCAAGTGGAAAATAATAAAAAAATTCATGGGTCAAATAAATGTCAAATTTCAGAGGTCCTACACCAAGGGAAAAATGGATATTTGAGAAAATTTAAGCCCTTGGACCTTGGTGGTTAAGTCAAAGTCAAAATTTTGAAGAAATTAATCCAAAATATCAATTTCTGGATTAATAAAAAGTGGGTTTTAAGAAAAATTCGATTTTTTCCTCAAAATAAAAATTTGAATTTTTCCTCAAAAATAAAAATTTGAAATTTTCCTCAAAAATAAAAATTCGATGGTGGAGAGTAAAAGATGATCAAGTTATTTTTGTCGGGCGAGATTATTTTGACAAGGATCAAGCCAACTAGCCGTTATTTTCCACTTTGAGGGGTTTCTCTATATAAAGAAGCTATTGAGCTTCTAGTTAGAACAATGATCTCTACATAAGAAAATTTTGTCAACGCTGGTATTGAGCTGATGCCTCTGCTAGGAACATTTTTTATTATAATAGAAAGGCTTTGGGGTTCAATTCTTGGTATTCTTCTTTTGCTGATCTATGGTATCTGTTAGCTATGTGTTATCCTATATTGTGCTGAATATTTTTAAATTGTTATTTCATTTGTCGGTGATAAGAACATTCTATTGGTATGAGCTATCTTATGTGATCTAATTCACCATATGATCTAAAATGTTTTATCTTGAGAAAATCATAGAGATTTACAGGTACGCTAATCCTTGGGCTCCAGTTCACAGACTATGGGGAAGAGCCGACTTTGTTTGGGCTCTAAGATTTTGTTGTGGTAATTGATTTTGTAGAAGGGTTTTGGCTAATATTTTTTCCAAAATTATTTATCCATTGTCATTTATTTAAAAGATATTTTCAAAATTATTTATTTGATCTTCGGCTAAAAAGAACTAATATGCTAATGAGAGCTTGTAATTTAATTTTGTGAATATTGTACACTTGTAAATTATTTTTTCTAACCTTGGTTGTTTTGCAGCACTTGGGTATTTGGGGTTTTGAAATGTTGTATATATATTTGGGGTTTGAAATTCTTTTTAATCATTTGTGTATATGGATTTTCAATTGCTCAAGAAAAGTTGCTGAGGTGTTGAGGCAGATCTAGGCCTAGGAAGGCAAGATCTAGCCTTCAATCACCCTCCAAGCTCAACGTCCAGCCAAATAAGGGAAGCCGTCCAGCATAAAGCAGTGATTTTTTGGCATTTTTGTGTATTTGCAGGTTTTTGGAATTTTTTTAAGGCCCTTAGGCCTAGCCGTCTTCCTCCTCTAGCCTAGCTGTGGGGCCTAGAGGGCTTCTCTAGCCCTCATCCTCCCTCTTCCCCTTAGCTGCTAGCCCTTTAGTGCTAACTGTCGCCTTTAGAGGTCTTTTTAGGCCTTCAACCCCCTCCTTGGCCTAGCCGCAGGCCCTTAAGGACCTTAACCCTTGATGTCCACCCCTTTAGGGGCCTCGACCCACCTCCTTTGCCCCTGCTGTGTCCTTGGAAGGGATTCTTTGGCCCTTGGCCCCCCTTTAATCCCTTACCGCAAGCCCTAAGGGGCCTTTCCCTTAGCCGCTGCCCCTTTTGGGGCTTTCCTTAGTCGTGCGTCAACTCTCTAGGGCTTGACGTCAGCCTTTGTGGGCTTGTCTCCCCTCATTCAACCTTTCCTTGGCCTCTTTTGCCCCATCGTTGCCCTTGTTTGGTCTTTAGTCTTGTCTTTTGCTTCTTCTAACCCTAGTGGTGGGGTTTTCCTAGCCTTGAAACCTTGCCTTAAGTCATCTCTGATTTTTGCATTTTAACATCTTGTGTTTGCAGCAATTTTAATTGCTAACATTGTGGTTGCAGGAAGTAGAAGCCAACACCAAGCCTTCTAGCCCTCAACTAGGCCCTTAGGCCTCTTGGATTGGTTCTCTATCCCTCATCTACTTCTCTGTTTTGCTACAGCCATTTATGCAGTCATATAACTCTAAGAAAAATCATTAAAAGTAACCAAAGATCAATTAACAATCACTTAGCTTGATTGGAGTTCATTTGGCAATTTGTTAGGTTTCTAGCTAAGTTACCGGATCCGGCCCTCTGGGGTACAGGATCCACGGATCCACGGATCTGATCCGGATTCGGATCCGGATCCGCCTAAATACGTCCAAGAACCGCCGATATCTGAAAATTATTTAAATATTGCTTTTTATTTATAGTTAAATAGTCGAAATTATCCAAGTATACAGCAAACCACAGAAAATTAAATCGACGATATAATTTAAATAATATAGTTAAATCGTCGGAAATATTAAATCGTCAGAAATATTAAATCGTCGAAATTATCTAATAGTTTTTTAAATTATATTGCTTTTTATCCAGATCCAAATAGCTTGCTACTAAATTTCAAATTCAAAACCAGGAAAAATGTTCATGAATTTTCCATTTTGGATTGTATGGGTCCGACATGGGAAAGTTGCGTCGGTGGGTTTGGTGGCGGCATTAACGCATCACCGCCCCAAGGGGAATTGAATGTCCTCAATTTTCACCGCGGCATTAACGCATCACCGCCCCAAGGGGAATTGAATTGAAGGACGAACGGATGAAAACGAACGGAGGGTATCACATTATTGCCAATTGCTCGAGCACATATTAAATCTTAGTTATTTGTTCACTTTCAGCCATTGGTCCATCGCCACGTTCAATTTTAAAGGACATGTTACAGTTATGGTATATTTCGTTCACTTTCAAATGATTTATCGCATTCAATTTAGACCTAGCTTGACACTCGATGCCATTTTTGATATATTTTTTTAATATGAGGGGTATACGGTTTATTTTAATATATTTGTAGCAATTAAAAATAATGTATATGGTTAGACTGCTGAAATATAAATAATGAATATATTTTTTACGCAACAAGTTAACAAGCTATATGGTACTATTTGGTTTTAGATATGGGATCTTTTGGGAAATTGATTTGTTTTCCAATATTATTTTACTTAATAAGAGTTAATATATATGCACGCAACATCATGTTACGACTTAATGCTGCCAACAATTTCCTGAAGTTTAGCTCCCTGACAGCCATCACGTTATTATTACAACTGAAAAAATAGCCGTGCTCATACGCAAACTGGCAGCATACAGCCCGTGGTTTTATCCACTCTGTTTCGAAAGAAGTAGCCGCCCTTGCTTGCTCACTAGTTCGCTCTCGACTATATAATTTAAATAATATAGTTAAATCGTCGGAAATATTAAATCGTCGAAATTATCTAATAGTTTTTTAAATTATATTGCTTTTTATTTATAATTTAGTTTTGACTTATAGATTGGAATTTGAACATAAATTTTTTATTTTAATATATATTTTTTTCTAATTTTTATTAATTAATTTAAAATTTAAAATGATATATAAAATTTATACAAATTTAAATATACATATAGATATATAGATATAATTTTAAATTTAGTTTTGTCTTAATAATCTTAAAATATAGATATACTAGTGCATAATATAATTTTTTTAAATGATTAAGACAAAAAAAAGGTTATAGAGAAGTAATTGAGGTATGCATTTTAACATTTCGATATGTCAAGTCAAAAATATATTAAGAAGCATATATTTTGTGTCTATTATTAATTTTATTATATTTTTTAATATTATTATATTTTTTTGTACTTGCCGTATCTTTGCCGTATCCGGATCCTGGATTTTCAAAAAACTAGCGAATCCGGATCCGGATCCGTATCCGTATCCGTATCCGAATCCTGGTAACTTAGGTTTCTAGAGGACTGAATCATTGATTTTTTGAGTTAATATAGGTCTGATATATGCTCTTTAAAGGTCTGATCAGAATGTTTAATGTCTGATCTATAGCCAACAGAACCAATTGGCAATCATTGGAAAGTCTCATGTTTCAATTTTCTAGCTCATTTATGACATCTTGCATTGTTTTCTAAGTGCTGATATAATAATTGCAAGGTATGATATACATTTGCAAACCTCTGAAATAAAGTTTGCAGCAGTAATAAATTGAACTAAAGACTAAAAATAACCAAGGAACTCATCTAACCCATAAGCATTAATTATTGAAGTGATTTGGGCTTAAAGTTATGGTTAAAAGATTCATTAGTGTTCTCGTGATCTCTTGCATTAGCATCTTTTTCATTTATTGGTTCAAGAACATAATTGACAAATCTAATTGATGAACATAAGTGCTCTGAAGGCTAAATTGGATTGATAATAAGATTGGCTGATTGCTCTAAAAGCCTCATTGTTACATTGTTTCTAAAGAATATCTTTGCTCAGAGAATTGGATAATTGGATAAGTGGCTATTGGTTTTCTTGTGGATCTATTGTGATAATAAGCATACTAATATTGTGTACTTGCTAGTGAGTTTCATATCTAAAGTTTACACTCTTGCCAATTTAGTCAAATTGATAATCATTATAAGAGAAATTGTTAATTGTGTTTAAGCTCTCTCTCTCATCTAATTAACACATTGGCACTCTATTGTTATCAGTCATTATCTAATTGGCACTCTAGCATTATTGAGAGAATTTTTTGTTTATGGTTATTTCATGAGCAATTGTCTTGATCTTAAAACCTTTTGGCGCCTTCTATCTTGTTCCATTTGAGCAAATCATCTTTTACTGAGGATTGTCATTTGTACATTGATTTAAGTACTTCATTATATCATTGTAATTTATCTCTAAGTGCTTAAAAAATTTAACAACTTCACTAAAAGAAATCTCTCATCCCGCATTTGCATTCTAGGACTAGATTTGCACTTAATTAAATTACCTCCAAGCATAAGCTTGGTTGAAAGAGTTTTAGAACCATCTCTCTCATCTAGCTTGCGAAAGTTAGACCCTCTTTAGTGGTTAACACGGTGACCTTGCAGTCGTAAGAACCACAGTCTCTGCAGCGCCAGAGGCATTGGGTAGTTAAAACTCAAGGGAAGGTATCGTTAATCAAGCCATAACTTGCTTCTTGGAAGGCTATATTTTTGTTTCTGAAGAGCGAAGGTGTCCTCACACTCTTTGGGCTAGTAGATTTGTAAATTTTTGTATATATTTTAACCCCTTTGTTCATAAATCATTTTCTTCTTGTATATATTTGGATCTCCTTTCTACTTTTGCACAGATCTAAAGGAGGATCAAGGGTTTGGCATTGAGATTTTTCTTGAAAACTTTTCTTGCAGGTGGATTCTTGAAGACTCAAGGAGACAAATACATTTTTGGAGCTCAAACCTACATTCGTTCATTGATCAAGCCATCACCCTCTCTTCTCTCCATTTTCTTGCGCAAATCCTAGATGACTAGGGTTTTGAGGATAATTTCAAATTCGTTTATGAAGAAAGCCACCTTTTGAAGACTTGGAAAACCCATAGATCAAAATTTTTTGGGAAGACGTTCTCAATTTGGGAGCCCTTTTCTCCTAGCTGCAAGCAAAAAAGGACATCTCTCTCTCTCTTGTGTGAAAATTCCTCTTCTCTAAGACGTCAAAGCTTAAGCTTAATTATCTTGAAGAGAAAGCAAATTATTTTTTGAAGGATTATCAAATTCCTTTGGAGGAATTTTCTCATTTGTAAATTTCACCATAAACTTCTAAATAATTTTCTTATTTTTCTTGGTTCTTTGAGGAAGGGTAGTAGTTCATTAAGGCTCATTTTTTGTAAACCTTCCTATTGATCTAAGCCCTCTCTTCTCTCTAAGAGGGTTTCAATTTGTAATAATAATAAAAGATAATTTTCTGAGGGAGCTTGGGGTTTTCCCCCTTGTTATCCCACCTCCTCATTTGGAAGGAAAACCTCTTGGATAGCTAGTCATGAACTCATTTCATTTTCTTTTGCTAGCTTAGTCATTAGATCTAATCACTAACTTTTTCATTTTGCATTGGTAGCTTAGATATTTTTCTTGCTAATGCATCATTTAATTTTCTAGATCTAGCCTTCAATCACTCATCGTTCACTTGATCTAATTGGCATTTTCATCGAAGTAGTTTTTAGCTTCTTGATCTAATTGTCATTTACTTCATTGAGTAAACTGAATTTGCTTCAGTGGTCATTGTAAAGCTCTAAAAGCACTCTTTACTAATCATTAATTTGATCATATAAGTGGAATGGTATTTTCTATTGATAAATCTTAAGATATTTCACTTTTGAAGCATTTTGGTTTTAATTATTAAATCTCACTTGGAGCACTTGTGATAATTTAGTATTTAATTTGCGTTTTAGATCTCTCTAAAATTAACCTCCAAACATAAGCTTGGTTGATGGATATCTAGGACAACCTTCCTCAATTGTCATTCAATTCCCATAAATTGAGTTTGGAGCAAAGGTTAAAATGTGTGACCTCGCAGTGTTGTCGTGGTCAAGTCCCTTGTAGGAACGAAGGCACATGTGTTGTACTGAAGTCCTAAGGGGGTATTGTTAATGAGATCTTAGCCTCCTCACTTAGCCTTCTCACAACCACCTCAATCCTTACCAAGTTGAAGGAATTGAGAGTTGATCAGTGGTTGTCATTGATGTCAACCCAAGCAGCACCAGGGGCTACCTCGATCTTGCATGGGCATTTTGACTTGATAACTTACCCTATTCCAAGTCAAGGATCTTCTAGATGGATTCTACTCATCGAGATGTTTTCGTTGATATATGGAACGCTAAGTAATTCTTCACGGTTTGAGAGATATTCATGTTTGAAGTTAGTAACCCTAGTTAGTGGGCTAAAACCCTATGGGGTTGTGGCATGGCACTCATAATTGGTTGTGGTCATTGAATAGTCAGTAATTAATAAATCTTTTTTTGCTCCTAAAATCCCTCCAATGTTCACTTGTTGAGGACCCTATCAACTCAAGACATTCATATAAATAATGACCCTCATATCCTCCTCTAGCAGGGATTTTATGGCTTTAAACAGGCCCATCATGGCATTTTCGTTATAACTTTTTTGTTTTTTTGTTTTTGTTTTTGTTTTGTTTTGTTCTGCGAAGCTTCAGAAGCTGAAATTAAAACCCATTTGAGCCAAAATCTTGATGAACCTCGTGATCGAATTTCAGATATTGGTTCGCTATATTTCCAGAGATATGATCTGAGGAAGTTAGGGTTTTTGCGCGCTCTCGAATTCCATGTCAAACAGGTGACATTGGGAAAATCGTCATAACTTTCTCTTAGCATTGGATTCAAATTTCGTAAATAGTCACAAAAAGCGGACGAACTGTAGTTTGTTGAGTAGCGTTTTTAGGGCTGAAGGTTGCAACAATGACACATGGCACTTCGTACAAGTTAGCTCTACTGAACCAGTCTATAATCAGGTCATCGTGGGAGATTGGGCATAACTCTTTCTTGAAGAATCTAATCTTGATCAAACCCATGGAGTTGGAAAGAGGACTCAGAGGGCTACCACAAGACGAAATTGCAGACCCCGGAGATCCGAAATTACATAGATACAACAGATTCAATATCAAGCTCCTAGAAGGCAAGAAGTAACATGCATTCAAGGATCACTGCAGTAAGGACCACACATCAACAGTCAAGGGTAAGTCTACTACAACAAGGTATATATGATTAGTGTTTAAATTTGAATTTTGAGTATCATCTCTGACATATGTTTTTGCAGGACAACGTAAGTATATTACTATGTCTTGGTTATATCTCTATGTCTCTATATGTCACAATTAGTTTTTTGGATGTCCTATTCTTGATACTACACATTTTATGCTACATATTCTTGATGCTACACTAAGTTTGCTAAATCTATATGATGTTGTAAGTTCATGTTACTTGTCTTGTCATAGTTGATAGAATGGTCTTTGTTGTTATACTTAGAACTTGGTCCATCACAAGTCTAGGGTGTGTCATTAGTTTTTATTATATATATCTTTAGGCCAGTTTTGGATATAGTCTTGCATAGAGTCCATGCCTATATCAAGAGTGGGAGTGTTTGTCTACTGCTGCAACAAGTCAACAATAAAAGTGACAAGCACACTTCAGTTACACGTTGTAATTTTAATTTGTTTTTATTCATTATTATGCACTTACATGTGTTTTGTAGGCAAAGGTAAGTTGAAGGGTATTTTGTTTTGTTTTGGTATTGGTTTCGTCGGGCAAATTTTTTGCATGCAGGTAGAAGAAGATTCAAGTACAACTTCAAGCAAGAATTCAAGAGTAGAAGTATTAAATCAAAGGAAGCATTGCAGTGGGATATCCTTGAAGACATGACAACCATTCAGATATTGTGAAATATTGTTAAGTCCAAGATTCATTATTGTAAAGTTGTAAAAGTGTCATTTGTAAAAGAGTCATCATTGTAAAATTGTAAAACAGTCATTTGTAAAAGAGTCATCATTGTAAAGATTATAAAAGAGTCATTTGTGAAAGAGTCATTTTGCCTAGAGTCGAAGAGGTAGTGTTGGGAGGTGTAGGAGTCACTGTTGGGATGATGTCATTGTTGGGTTGCAGGTCATAGAGTGATTGGGTATTTGGTCAAGTACACGAAAATCATTGTACATCTTATTATATCGTGGATTGTTGTGCCTAGTTTGGGAATCCATAGCCTTGTCTTATTTCATTCATTATAGGGTGGCAGGGAGGTGCTAGGTAGGTGTATGAAGTCGCCTACAGGTTGGGGCCTGTGAACACTTCAGGGTGGTAGGGTGGTGCTAGGGTGAGTTGTGGCTCGCTAGGGTGTTGGGGCATCCATTCAGTTGATTACTGAAGAAACTAGGGCGTTGGGGCGTCCTTCCAGTGGGAGTTGGAGAAGAATGCCTTTTAGAATTCTAGAGAGTTGTTGCTTTCATTTCAGTTGGGGCTGAAGATTAAAGAATTTATTAGAAAAGCGTTCGGTGGTTTTTGACCCGGAGGGGGTTTTTCACCTAACATTCTTGTGCCTACTGTGTTCTTTAATTTACTGTTATCATTGCATAAGCATTAATAGTAATTGAAGATTAACTAATGCTCTGAAAAGATTTAAAAGTGCTAATTGCTAAGAAATATTGATTCACCCCCCTCTCAGTGTTCCCAACATTGAGGGGAGGTCAAACCTTAGGTTAGGCATTTAAATAAAATCTAGCAAGACTAGTCTTTCACACACTCACTATACTTTGTTTCATCTTCTGTCAAATTGATTATTGTACATGTTGGGTTGTGAGCATCTCATTCACTTGCAAACATTACAATTTACATTTCTTGTACTTGTCTATTTTATGCTCATGTTTTTCCTTTAATGTTATATCGTATTTGAGCATCTCTCTTTTAAAGTACACGTTTAACTTTCTTTTAAGCTCTATTTTATTGTATTGTTCATATCTCTAAGTTGTATATTATCTCTTCTGGTTTTGTTTTGGTTCACTAACTCATGTCTTGCAACTTCCATGTTCGGTAACTTGAAATTCATTATACATTGCAAGTGTCATAATTTCCTTTGAGCATATAATTCTTGCAAGTTATATTTAAAGGAACTGGTCTCTTACATTTTATCTTACAAGATATCTTATTGAATTTCCATTTTTTGTAACTTGAAAATCATTATTCATTGCAAATGTCATAATTTCCTTTGAGCATATATTTCTTGCGAGTTATATTGAAAGGATCTGGTCTCTTACATTTTATCTTACATGATATCTTATTGAATTAATTGAATCCATATTGTTAACGTTTATATTCTCATAAACATTTATACTTGCTAATCAATCTCTAATTCCATTTTATAGTTATATTAAATGGTGATTGCCTTACTAACCATCTCCTAGAACTTGTTATCTCTAACAAGTTTTCCTTTAGATTTCTTCCTTAGGGACCACCCCCCATAGCTTGACTAGGAGAGAGTTTAAACAAAGAGAGCTGGGAATAGGTGACAGCGCGTTCTTGCTTTAAGGCCACACCTAGTAGGATTAGGGACTTTTCCCACATTAATCTAGGTTTGCATCATAAGCAACAACAAACCTGAAACAAGACCAAAACCCTTGCTAAGGAGCTTTGGAAATATGGCCAAGTAAGGAGGATTAATACTTACCCCAAACCAACAAAGGAGAGCTTGTGAGAAAAGTCTCTAGACATCCCCATCCACGTGAATATGTAGCCACTCAATGGATCGACCTCAGTAGCCTTGTGTTAGTCTTGAGCAATCATAGTTATGCCTTTAATGATGTAGAAGAAATAACCAAGAAAGAAAAACTTCTAAATCAAAACATTTCACCACATAGAAAAAGTCCTCAATAAAATTTGCTTCCAAATGATATTTCCATTAAACTCCAAGGAGAGGAGTGCTTTCGCAATTCAAATATGAGTATAGATGAGGAAGCTCTACTCTTTTTATAGAGTGAGATCTACTTCCTTTACAATGAAATATCATTATTTTATTTAATTCCTTAGATCTGGCCTCCAACTAACTTTAAAAATTAAGCCAACTAACACAACAGGAAAATAAAGTGGTCAAGCCACATCTACAATGATTTGATGAGTAAAACTCTCAAGAGAGGGGTCAATCTACTCAAGAAGAAAGTAATGGTCCAAGATTCCAATGCCTAGACTCCAAAGGCTCCTTGAATAGTGCAAGAGTGATATAGATGGTCAATGCTCCCATGGAAGATGGTGGTCCAAGTGTGAAGATATATCCTTTAAGTCAAAAACCTCCAACGTCTTCCCTTTTCTAGTGCAATGACCTCATGAAAATGTGGCAATATGTCTCCAATGGTACCATAATACTAAAATAATAGTCCAATAGCTTTGACAAATGTCCCGAAAGGTGGTCCATGCCCATACCTTGGACCTAGGAGTCTCCATAAAGTATGGGAATGACTTTCCAAGTCAAAAATAAATCTCAGAACCACCTAACACCTACAGTGTCGTCCAACAAAGGAGTGGCCTCCAAAACAACTTAATAAAAGGTCTCAAATAATGCTCTAATATCCCTAGATAATTCTCCAAAATACGACCCATGGTCAGACCTTGGGTCAAGGCACTACATGAAACATCAGAGATTCCTTTTTAAGCCAAAACTTGGATCATAAAATCTCATCCACCCATGTGACGTCGTATTTCATGAAATTAATTCCAGCTCACTTGCTGTTTAAGATATTTGGTCCATGCCATACCCACATGACTCCAAGGATCTCAAGAGAGTGATACACCATCTAATGTTGATTTGAGGTAGCATTGGATGTGCTCTAAGCCTCAAATTTTTGAAGGGAGGCTCGGGCACAGGTATTCCAAAGAACCTAGAAAGAGTTTTAGGAAATTCTAACCCGAACTGATTTTATTAAAATAATTAATATTTTAAATGGGGTTCCTATGTCTAAACTTAGGAAAATTAAAATATTAATGGGTATTAATCTAATCAGGGGTGAAACTTCCAGAAAAATCCATGGATCAAGTCAAAACGATTTGAGCCTTTGATTATGTTTTAATCTAGGCCATTGATTGCTCAACAGGAAGATATAAGAAGGGACTTGAGGGTCATTTTGAAAACACACAGGCAAATACTCAGTAACCCAAGGGAAGTCGATTCTTCTGAAGTAAAAGTTCGATTTTAGAGGGAGAGTTGCAGGGTGAAGGAAGAGGAGGATATCAACATCAGTCAGAGACTGAGGAGAAGGGGACGCAGTGCATCAGAGGGACAATGTAGAGAGGCAACGCAACAGAGGACGCAGTCCTCACGCAAAATATGATGCAGTGGAGGCTGGAGGGTCTCTTGAGTGTCAGAATTTCTCCAGTGATTGGAGGAAAATTATTTCAGGTGTTTTCACAAAGGTTTCTCTATGTTCTGCAAATCATTCCTTGTAAAGAGATTGTTGCTAAAGAATAATAAATAAACCTTCATCTGCGGCACTTGTTTTCCCGCATTGGGTTTTTCTGGGGACTATTGTCCAAAAACAACTATGTTGATGTGATTGATTCTTGTGCTTGTATTTCACTGTTCTTTTCTCTATGCGATTATGTGACAATTGCAGTAGAATTTACTTTGATGTTTACTGAAGTGTTTTGTAAATAACTTTTGTGGAAAATAAGTAGGAGAAATAAATCAGTTGCTGCATTAGAATTTCATGTTAGAAATTTTCACATGGTATCAGAGCTGAGTTCGGGCAACAAGATTAGAGAATCTGCAATGGGTCGTGGACATGATGCCGCTAGAGCAACAACTCAAATGGACTCACGCAATTCTTTCGGGAAAGAGGAAAACACGAAGAATATAATGGATCATGACAATGCTGTGTTGGCTTCCAGACTGGAAGAAGTCGCTTGCCTATCAAGTTCTGCTTCCATTGAGGTCTGGTATATTGATAGCAGGGCTTCTGCGCACATGACGTGAATATGAGAATGTTTCTTGAGCTATCAAGAAGAACAGATAAACTTCCAAATCACCATGGGAAATAAGGAAGAATGTACCCCCGTTTGAAGAGGTACTGTAGTTTTTCAAACAAAAACAGGGGATCGGCTTCGAGCTACTAATGTGCTGCATGTGCCTAGATTGGGAATGATCTTACTCTCTGTATCCCAGTTACAGAACAACGACTATGATGTATACTTCATTGGGAAGAAAGTATATGTCAAACATCTGAGTTGGAAGAAGAAGGCCCAAATTGGAGTCAGAAGCAATAGACTGTATAAGTTATAGCTAGAGTCTCTAATGGCACGCATAGGCAGCAGTGGTGAAAAAGATTTGAATGAACGATGGCATAGAAGAATGGGGCACTTACACCATGGGGCTTTAAGAATTCTCAGAGAAACCGTCACAGGAGTTCCAGAATTAAGTACCAAACGAGACGTTGTATGTAGAGCTTGCGTACTGGGCAAGTACGCCAAAGCGGTTTATTCCAGAAGTAAAATTAGGGCAAAGAGTGTTATGGGTTTAATACACTCAGATATCTGCGGACCAATGTCCACAAAAGCTCTCAGTGGTGCTGAATACTTCGTCACCTTCATTGATGACCATTCTAGGAAGACTTGGATCTACTTTCTAGAAACCAAGGATGAGGTTTTTGATCGATTCAAAGAGTTTAAAGCTCTAGTTGAGAATCTGACAGGGAAGAGGATAAAAGTGTTGCGCTCAGACAATGGTGGAGAATATATTGATAAAGACTTCATGGAGTTCTGCGGAAGGGAATGCATCAAAAGAGAATGGACAACTCCATATAATCCGGAGTAGAATGGAGTAGCAGAGAGAAGAATATAACTATTGTTGAAGCAGTGAGGGCAATGGCAATGTTGTATGATCAGGATATGCCCAAATTTCTATGGGCAGAAGCATGCAGCACAACTGTATATGTTCAGAACAGGACTCCTCACAGGGCATTAGGTAAGATTACTCCAGAGAGTGTCTTCACCGGCAAGAAGCCTGCAGTGAGTCATTTCAAGATATTTGGGAGCTTGGTATACTGCCATATACCTGAAGAAAGGAGGAAGAAGTTGGATCAAGCTGCAGAAAAAGGATATCTTGTGGGATATAGCGAGAATGCTAAGGCATATAGAATCTACCTTCCGAGCAATAGAAAGATCGTAGTACGACGAGATGTAAAGTTCATGGAGGACAGAGCTTTTAGGAAATCTCGAGAAATGCCTTCTGAAGAGTAGTCAAAGGATGATCCATTGGTCCAGCCACTTCGACCAGCAGAAACCAGCACCAATATTTCTCCAAGGCATAAGAATCCAGAAGCATCACAATAGGTGGAATCTCAGGAGGAGCAAGTAGACCCACCCACTATCAGTGGAAGAACGAGCCGAGAACTTTGACAGATACTACGGGACGCAGAGGATTTCATTGGAGCTCTTAGGAACGAGAAAAGGGAGCATAGACTGTGAAAATTCCTACACTTTGAAGGAACCGCTACTGCAACAAATCTGAATCTACTTCACCTACTTGATTTTAAATTAGATTCATCAAGTTATTCTTCTGAGTATTGAAGCAAATTACTTCTGCAACATACACTAATTAAATATTTGATCTCATGAAACAGAAAACAGAGCAAAGAACAAGATACATATGACGCTTGTTTTTGGATACAATAGTCCTCCGAAAAACCCAATGCGGGAAAACCGGTGCAACAACTCTGAGGGTTTATTATTATGCAGGAGAAATATCTTAATACAAATCTAGGATGTTCATCTAGCAATCCTTTGCATAGAAAATGCTGGCGGAAAATTTGAGTGAGTTTTACCTCACTTCACCGGGCAGAATTTCGGTTGATCCAGCACAAGACTGGCTAACCCCAGCTATTTCTATGCTAGCTCTGTGTCAGCCCCGCGTCACCTTCTCTGCCCTCTGCGTTAGCTCTCCCGACTGTTTCGGCAGTTCCTGACAGTGCCGGTTGTTCCGGCTTCTGCGTGACAGGCAGCTTTTCTGCTCTGAGCAGTGCTTTCTAGCTCTACGTCAAGGTTGCGTGGGCCCAAACTGGCCAAGCGCTAGCTCTCCCGGCTTCTGTGCTGCCTCTTTGCAAGCTTTGTCTGCCGCCTCTCTACAAGCTCTCTCTGCCTATATGTAAGTATTCTCCGGAAAGTCCTCCCGGATTCTCACTGCCCCTCTGCTACAGGATCTCCCCAATCGATTTTCCTCCTAAGAACTTCTCACCTCAGAAAATTGATTTCCTCAATCTCTGTGTGTGTGTTTCCAAATGAACCCCAAGCCTCCATTTTATACTTTCCCTGTTGAGTCTTCAACGACCAAGATTAAGTCTCTAATGACGGCTAAGAATAAAACATAACTTGATCCGCCTTCTAGATCATTCTCACCCATATTTTGATTAATACCCATTAATATTTTAATTTACCTAAGTTTAGACTTAGGAATCCCATTAAAAATATTAATTATTTTAATAAAATACAGTCTGGGTGGAATTTCACCAAACGGTTTTTGGGTTCTTAGGAACTCATGTGCCTTAGCTTCTCCACCAATTTTCAAGGCTAGAGCACTTTTGATGCTACCAAAAACTAACATAGACGACCAGATAGATACCAAGCTTTGGTGGCTTAGGTTGGAGAACCCTCTAGTTTTCAGGAGGCCATTCAACATCAAGTATGGGTAGATGCTATGGTGGAGGAATACAGTGCCATAATGACCATTACCAATGATGTCTGGGAAGTGGTACTTAGATGTAATATCCTGTTTCAGAGATATTCCGCAAAACCCCAGTTAACCCCAACTAAATACGCACAAATGATATAATAACCGGGAAGCTCAAAATGATAAAAATAACAGCGGTGCAACATATAATAATGGAAACATGAAATATAAGCAGAGACTCGAGAAATGCAGAGAGAAATGCCAAGCCATTTTATTATACTAAGTAATGGAATGAGTACAGGAGGTGATCAGACAAGATGGCACCTCGACTTGCACCAAGCAAGTGAAGAAATACACTCAGAATAGCAAAGGAATGGCCTCTTTCTGAATTGCGTGGATGCTGATAGGAAACTGCCATGCTTCTGCTTCTGCTGGAATCAAATGAGGATTTGGGGCTGTTCTCCTCATAAAATGCTGAAACTCTGGAATCAGCCTCTACTCAGGAAACCTAGAAAAACCCGAAAGCGTTCCTGAAATGGCCAACCCCCGAAAATCGCCCCCTTGGGGAATCACGCAATCCCTCAAGGCTTTGCGCTGCCACTGAGTAGAATCCTCCAAAATACTGCCTGAAACTCTGCCAAACTCCTCCAATATGCAAGAGGTGATCTCTTGCTTAATCTCCCAGTTCAACTCCTCCACAAACCCCCAATCCGGAATTGCGCCCAGAAAAACTGCGTCCCTCTCTCTCGAGGCTGCGCAGTCCTCCAATGCTCAGCTCCACCTCAATGCCAAGATCAAAACTACTGCAAAAAGACTGCTGAAACTAACTTGCCCGAGTAGGCACTCGAAGTCCCTCGGGACTAAGGGTGAGATCTCCGAATGGAGACTCAGTGCACTAAATAGTGCTACAAAGAGGCTAAACAGCCAGCGTGCTCCAAGTCGAAGTGACTAGCTCAAATTAATTGAATGCCAAAATGAGGAGGCTCCTCTCTCCTTTATAGCATTGGCCTCTTTCAATCCGAAGGCTCACCTCCTCCAACGTATTCTCGTCTTGCCACGTGTTCCTTTTCCCATTTGCGCAGTCCCTCCAAGTGTCTGCGTGGGCCCCATCTCTGCGTGGTCCTTTGGCCCCCTTGGCTCCCCTTTAAGTCAGTTATGCCCCCCCCTCCTCACCTTTTTATTTACAAATAACTATAGAAGGCAAAATTGAGCAAAATTGAATATTCCAATTAGCCATGGCTAATTAGGTATATTATAGTCTCCCCCGGCAAAATTTTGCTTGTCCTCAAGCAACTGAAGTGATGGATGTTGCAAAATTTTCTCACTCTCCCAAGTGGCATCCTCATCCGGCTAATTCTTCCACCTCACCAAGAATTCCTGGATTGTCCTGTTCCGTAGCTGCATGTCCCTGGTATCAATAATAGCCTCTGGCTGCAACACCAAATGCTCCTCATCATCTGTGGGTGGTAGCTCATTTTTCACTATCACATGCTGCCCCAATGCCTTCTTCAGGCATGATACATGAAAGACGTTATGAATCTTGCTGCCTTGGGGCAATGCCAACTCATACGCAACTTGTCCAATCTTGCGTATCACCCTATATGGCCCATAAAAGCGCGGCTTGAGCTTCTTATCCCCCTTCTGCTTTAGTGATGACTGTCGGTATGGCTGTAATCGTAGGTAGACCAAGTCCCCTACCTCAAACTGTCTCTCCACTCGACCTTTGTCAGCATACAGTTTTTGCTGGTTTTGTGCTGTGGCCATGTTATCCTTGAGAGCTTGGAGAATATCCTGACTCTCTTGGATCCAAATCTTGGCTCTCGGAGCCTTGCTAGCACCAAACATCACGTCAGCAAAAGATAAGGGATGATATCCATACAAAGCATAAAATAGTGACATACCAATGGACATGTGATGTGTAGTGTTGTAGCAGTACTCCCCTAGATGCAGCCACTTCAGCCATGCTTGTTGCTGCCCACTGACATAGTTACACAAGTAGCCCTCCAGCCACTTGTTAACTATCTCTATCTGCCCGTCCGTTTGTGGGTGATAACTGGTATTCGGTGTCAACTCCGTCGCCACCAACCAGAAAAGCTCTTGCCAAAATCCGCCCATGAAACGACTGTCCCTGTCACTGGTGATGGTCTTGGGAAGACCATGTAACCTGAAAATCTCTCTGAAAAACAGCTTGGCCACCTGCGCTGCTGTGTAGTGTGCGGATATGGCGAAAAAGTGTGAGTACTTTGTCAGCCGATCAACGACGACAAAGATGCAGTCCTTGCCCTGTACCATGGGCAACCCTGTGATGAAGTCCATCGAAATACACTCCCATTTCCCCTTCGGAAAGGGAAGAGGCTGCGATAGTCCTGCTGGATGGTTCATCTCCCCTTTGTTCCTCTGGCAAACATCGCACTCTCGGACATGCCGGAATACGTTCTCCTTGAGGCCCTTCCATGAGAACCTCTCTCTAATGGCCTTGTAGGTTTTGGTAAACCCCTGATGACCTGCCAACGGTGAATCATGTGACGCCTGAAGTATCTTCTTCTTGAGCTGAGATCCCTCAGTCAAGAAGATCCGGTCCCTGTAGTAGATGATCTCATCGACCACCCTGTACCTGTCATCTGCCACTTGCCCATCCAGAACCTCACATGCAAATCTATCCTTGGAGTACTCTACTAGGAGTCGAGCCCTCCAGTCTGTGTCCAAGCTCATAAGAGACAACATGGCTGGTCTACGTGAAAGGGCATCTGCCACCACGTTGTTCTTATCCTTGACATACTCAATGTCAAAGTCATATGCTTGGATCTTACTGATCCACTTCTGCTGCCTCTCCTGTAGCTGCTTTTGCTCCAAAAAGAACTTGAGGGTGTTGTGATCAGTCCTCACCCTGAACCTGTTACCCACTGTTACCCACCAAATACTGCTGGTACTTGTCCAATGCATGCATGATGGCCAGCATCTCTTTGTCGTATATAGAATACAACCTCTCGTGCGGAAGGAGTTTCCAGCTCTCAAAGGCTATAGAGTGACCTCCCTGCATCAATACTGCGCCGATCCCCTCTCTCGATGCATCACACTCCAAAAAGAATGGTTGCGTAAAATCCGGCAATGCAAGCACTGGGCAACTGCTCATAACCTCCTTGAGCCTGTCAAAGGCTTGCTGCGCTGTATTCGACCAACTGAATACCCCCTTCCTCGTCAAATCTGTCAGGGGTGCAGCAAGCTGTGAGAAACCCTTGACGAACTTCCAGTAGTAAGTGCAAATGCCAATGAATCCTTGAAGTTCTGTCATGTTTCTCGGCTCTGGCCAATATCTGATGGCCCTGATCTTCTCCTCGTTGACCCTTACTCCGTCCACCCCTATGATGTGTCCCAAGTATAACATCTCCATCAACCCAAACTCACACTTGGAGAGCTTGGCATAGAACTGTTGCTCCTCCAAGATGCGCAATACTGTCTCAATGTGCTGGAGATGCTTCTCCCAAGTCTTGTTGTAAATGAGGATATCATCAAAGAACACCAACACAAACTTCCTTAAGTGAATGCGGAAGATGTAATTCATGCAAGACTGGAATGTAGCTGGGGCGTTGGTTAGCCCGAAGGGCATCACCAAAAACTCAAAGTGCCCATAGTGACACTTGAAGGCGGTCTTGGGAATGTCCTGTTCCCTCATGCGAATCTGATGGTACCCAGATCTCAAATCAATCTTTGAGAAGAACCGTGCTCCTCTCAACTCATCCATCAACTCATCGATCCTGGGTATGGGGTACCTGTTCTTCAGTGTCTTCTTGTTCAGGGCCCTGTAGTCAATGCACATCCTCAATGTGCCGTCCTTCTGCTTCACCAACACCACGGAAGAAGCAAAAGGACTCATGATCGGCTGAATGTGCCCAAGAGCCAACAACTCTTGAATGGCCCGCTCAATCTCATCCCGATAGGCCTTGGGATGCCTATAGGGGTTAGTAATCACTGCCTGTATGCCCTGCTCAAGCTCAATGGTGTGCTCAAACAACCGGTCCAGTGGCTGTCCCGGCGGAATCTCCCCAAATACTGTGGCATACTGGTCAAGGATGGACTGTATCTCCGGGTGCACCGTCTGCCATGTAGTCCCTGCCTCTGATGCACGTAGCTCCACTACCCACTCTGTCTCCCTTTCAGAAGACTGCCTCCATCTGATGAGCCGAAACAGTTTGAGGCGGATATGTGTGCGGCCCCCGTATCTTCTCATGCCTCCCTGTCTTCTCATCATCCCACTCCATCTCTAGGGCCTTCCAATCTGTAGTGACCTTCCCTAGAGTGATAAGCCACTGAACACCCAGTGCTATGTTGGTGTTCGGAATATTGACCACGTAGAAGTGGTCACTCAGTGTGTAGGTGCCCATCGTTACTGATAACTCTGGAACATAATGAGCAGACAACATGGTTTGATTGCGTGGGACCAAAACTGAGAATCCATCGAAGCTCTCTGTCTGTATACCTCTCCGCTCAACCATCTGTGCATTGATGAAGTTGTGGGTGGCCCCACTGTCAACCAAAACTGATACTCGCTGACCACGTACTGTCCCCTGTACGCGCAGTGTCAAATACTTGGGAACTCCTCGCAATGCTGCAAGGGCTCCTCCGGTAGGTGCAAAAGCTGCACCACCTACTGCTGGTGGTGGAGGCAGCAAGGGACCCTATTCAGCATGACTATCTCCTGCCTGCACGTCATCCTCCTCATCCTCCTCCCTGTTGCTCTCGGAGAAGACCTCAATAAAATGTGCTTTGCCAGCAGCACATCTATGTCCTGGTGTCCACGACTCCTGGCAGCTAAAGCACAACCGCTTATTATTCAACTCGCTCCTGGCATCGTCATCAATCTGTGCTCGTCCTGGATTCCCCTTTGGAGGTGGAATCCTCATGTCCTTCCCCTTAGTCTGGAAAGCCTGTCTCTGGGGGTAAGGTGTCCAGGTCCTGGGTATGGCATCCTGTAAGTCCCGGGTCCTGCTGATAGCATCCTGGAGTGTGGCTGGTCTAGTGGATCTGACTAGACCCCGAAGTGGCTCTGCTAACCCCTCAACAAACATGTAGATCCTCCGTGCCATGGATAGATCTGGTACTATCACTTAAATCCTCAGGAAGTCTGCAATGTAGGTCTCTAGGCTCCCCGTCTGTTTGAGCCTCGTCAGCTCAACAAAGTGCTGTTCCGGATCCCTCCGGTCAAACCTCTCCATCAATCTCCTGGTGAACTCAGCATATGTCGTCACTGAGGAGTGTCTGAGTGTAACCATCCCATGGAACCACCAATCTTGGGCCTCATCATCCAAATGTAATGTCGCCACCTTGATGGCCTCTGCCTCCGACATCTGGTTAAGTTGGAAATAGGTGTCTAGCTTCTCCACCCAAGACCTTGCCGAACTGTTTGATGAACCATCAAGCGTAGGCAAGTGGAACCTACTAGTTGTGCAGTGGGTGTCTCCATCGTGATAATGCCGATGTCCTTTGTGATGGTTGCGGGGTCTACTATCCCGCTGGAGCTGAACAAAGTCTCTGAATGAGAGAGCATCCCTAAACTCCTGCCCATAGGCCTGATACTTTGCAAAATAATCGCCCATATGATCGGGCTCTGCCTCCTGCTAGGCTCCGACCCCCGTGTCTGCTCCTAGGAAAGTGGGCATGGTAGAGCGTGTAGGGGCATGCGAGGCCATCTGCGGAGTAGTATCATGCTGAGCGACACCTTGCTCTGGAAAATGGTGGGATGTACCCGATCCCTCACCAATGTGGAAAACCCGTGGGTTCTCATGTTGTCTAGCCTCCACTGCCGTGAATCTCTACCCCATCACCTTGATCTGCCTCGATAGATCCTGCACTGATTTGAGGAGCATGTTCGCAAATCTCTTCCTGTCCTCATCTGCCATCGGATCCTCCTGCTCTGCATCCACCCTAGGCTTCTTCTGTTCTGCGTCCATAGGCTCCTCTTGTTCTGCGTCCACCACCGGAACACAGTCTCCCTCTCCGTAGGTGTTCTCCAACCTACGCCCAATGTCTCTGTATCTCCTACCTCTGTAACAGATGTAGGGTTTTTACCCTGGTATCATAGATTGCTAGCTCCACAGGCTGAGCCAGATCTATGCTCTGATACCACTGTAATATCTCGTTTCAGAGATATTCCCCAAAACCCCAGTAAACCCCAACTAAATACGCACAAATGATATAATAACAGGGAAGCTCAAAATGATAAAAATAACAGCGGTGCAACATATAATGATGGAAACATGAAATATAAGCAGAGACTCGAGAAATGCAGAGAGAAATGCTAAGCCATTTTATTATATTGAGTAATGGAATGAGTACAGGAGGTGATCAGACAAGATGGCACTTCGACTTGCACCAAGCAAGTGAAGAAATACACCTAGAATAGCAAAGGAATGGCCTCTCTCTGAATTGCGTGGATGCTGCTGGGAAACTGCAGTGCTACTGCTACTGCTAGAAATCAAATGAGGATTTGGGCCTGTTCCCCTCAGAAAATGTTGAAACTTTGGAATCAACCTCTACTCAGGAAACCCAAAAAAACCCAGAAAGCGTTCTTGAAATGGCCAACCCCCGAAAATCGCCCCCTTGGGGAATCACGCAATCCCTCAAGGCTCTGCGCTGCCACTGAGTAGAATCCTCCAAAATACTGCTTGAAACTCTGCCAAACTCCTCCAATATGCAAGAGCTGATCTCTTGCTCAATCTCCCAGTTCAACTCCTCCACAAACCCCCAATTCGGAACTGCTCCTAGAAAAACTGCATCCCTCTCTCTCAAGGCTGCGCAGTCCTCCAATGCTCAGCTCCACCTCAATGCCAAGATCAAGACTACTGCAAAAAGACTGCTGAAACTACCTTGCCCGAGTAGGCACTCGAAGTCCCCAAGGGCTAAGGATGAGATCTCCGAACGGAGATACTCAGTGCACTAAATAGTGTTGTAGACAGGCTAAACAGCCAGCGTGCTCCAAGTCGAAGTGACTAGCTCAAATGCTCATAACTGAATGCCAAAATGAGGAGGCTCCTCTCTCCTTTATAGTATTGGCCTCTCTCAATCCCAAGGCTCACCTCCTCCAACATATTCTCCTCTTGCCACGTGTTCCTTTTCCCATCTGCGCAGTCCCTCCAAGTGTCTGCGTGGGCCCCATCTCTGCATGATCCTTTGGCCCCCTTGGCTCCCCTTTAAGTCACAACGTTGTGCTACTAGGAGTGACTTTTATTCTAAAAGTGAGTTATGCCCCCTTTTCCTCACTTTTTTATTTACAAATAACTATAGAAGGCAAAATTGAGCAAAATCGAATATTCCAATTAGCCATGGCTAATTAGGAATATTACATTAGACCTTAGGACATATCAGTTGTAGGTTCGAGATGGATCTACAAGGTCAAGTATGTTGCAGATGGCAACGTGGAAAAATACAAAGGTAGGTTCGTGGCTAAGTGGTATGCTTAGAAGGAAGGGATAGACTACGAAGAAACCTTCGTCCTAGTAGCCAAGTATACTTCTATTAGATCCGTGATATCCCTTGCAGCACAGATGGGGTGGGAGATTCACCAGATGGACGTCGAGACTACTTTCTTGAATGGGATGATAGAAGAAGTATACATTGAACAACCAGAGGGCTTTGAGACACATGAGAAGAAAACTCATGTATGTACGCTGAAGAAAGCCTTGTATGGGCTTAAACAAGCGCCTAGAGCATGGTATGGTCGAATTGATGGTTACTTGCAGAAAATGGGATTCGTCAAGAGTGATGCAGATCCCAACCTCTACTATATGATTGTAGAGAATGTGCCTCTAATTCTGGTGTTATATGTAGATGACCTTTTTCTGACAGGTTCATCTAGGCTCATCAAAGATTGCAAGGAAAACCTAGCTACAAAATTTGACATGAAAGATATGGGACGGATGCATTATTTTCTAGGGTTGGAAATTTGGCAGTAGAAGGGTGAGATTTTTCTTGGACAAGAGAGATACACTACATAAATTTTAAAGAGGTTCAGAATGCAGGACTGTAGACCTATGGCTACTTCAATGATTACCAACTGGAAGAAGATTGATGCATCTGAAGATAAAGAAGTAGATCCCACCTTGTATAGGCAGCTCATAGGGTCCTTGATGTATCTGGTCAACACCAGGCCAGACATTTGTTATGCTGTTAACACCCTTAGTCAGTTCATGGTGGAATTGAAGAGGGCATACTGGGCAACAGCCATGTTCTCAGATATATATGAGGGACAATCGAGCATGGATTAATGTACACTAAAGGCAATGATATCGGACTGAGTGGGTTCACTGATGCAGATTGGGCTGGAAGTTTAGTAGATCGGAAAAGTACCACTAGGTACTGTATCAACAATTGGATCAAGAATGACCTCCTAGTGCAGTAGGAAATAGAAGTCTGTAGCCCTGAGCTCAGCTGAAGCTAAATATATGGCAGCTAACACAACATCGTGTGAAGCCATATGGCATAGAAAGTTGCTTGTGAATCTATTCAGGAGAAGGATGGAAGCAACCAATATTTTGTGTGATAATCAGAGTTGCATCAAGCTCTCTAAGAATCTAGTTTTTCATGATCGGTCGAAGCACATTGACATCATGTGTCACTTTATCAGAGACTGTGTCTAGCGGGGTGCAGTACAGTTACAATACACTTCGACAGGAGAACAGGTGGCGGACATTCTCACCAAGGCTCTAGGAAGAACAAATTTTGTTTATTTCAGGGAGAAGATGGGGATGATTGAGAATCCTTTTCAGTAGTAGAAACAGATAGTGCAATACTTAGGAGGGAGCTGCAACACAGATACAACAGTGACAACAATAGTGTCATGGGCAACTGTACAGTGGCAACAACAACACATCAGACATCAGCAACGCAGGGACAATGCTTTAGAGTTAGAGCAATATGCAGAGAGGTAGTGTATTGCTAGAGCACATTCCTCGCTAAGAGGGAGTGTTGATTTGAGATAGCATCAGATGTGCTCTAAGCCTCAAAATTTGTAGGGAGGCTTGGGCATAGGGATTCCAAAGAACCCAGAAAGCGTTTTGGGAAATTCCACCCAAAAGTGATTTTATTAAAATAATTAATATTTTTAATGGGGTTCCTAAGTCTAAACTTAGGAAAATTAAAATCTTCATGGGTATTAATCTAATTAGGGGTGAAACTTCTAGAAAAAGCCATGGATCAAGTCAAAATGATTCAAGCCTTTGATTATGTTTTAATCTAGGCCATTGATTGCTCAACAGGAAGGTATGCGAAGGGACTCGAGGGTCATTTGGAAAACACATTGGGCAAATACTTAGTAACCCGAGCGAAGTCAATTCTTCAGAAGTAAGAGTTTGATTTCAGAGGGAGTTGCAGAGTGAAGGAAGAGGAGGGTATCAGCATTAGTCAAACACTGAGGAGAAGGGGACATAGTGCATCAGAGAGACAACATAGAGGGACAACTCAGAGAGGCAGTGTAGCAGAGGACATAGTCCTCAGGCAGAAGATGACGCAGAGGTGGCGTAGTCGAGGCTGGAGGGTCTCTTGAGTGTCAGAATTTCTCCATTGATTGGAGGAAAATTATCTCAGGGGTTTTCACAAAGGTTTCTCTATATTCTGCAAATTATTCCTTGTAAAGAGATTGTTGCTGAAGAATAATAAATAAAACCTCATCTGCTGCACCGGTTTTCTCGCATTGGATTTTTCCGAGGACTATTGTCCGAAAACAACTACGTTGATGTGATTGATTCTTGTGCTTGTATTTCACTATTCTTTTCTCTATGCTATTATGTGACAACTGCAGTAGAATTTACTTTGATGTTTATTGAAGAGTTTTGTAAATAACTTATTGTGGAAAATAAGTAGGAGAAATAAATCAGTTGTTGCAGTAGAATTTCATGTTAGAAATTTTCACATCTAATAGCCCTTCCAAGTTAGCAAAAACTGCAATAAAACCCCACAGATGCCATGTGTACAAATCATCCCTAAAATAAATACAAATCAGCTCACAAAGTGACACATAGGTTAATGTTCTAGGATCTTCCATGTGGCATGTGTAGAAGGTTGGCAAGTGTCCACAAACAACCCCAATTGCTTTGAAAGGTGTGATCAATGCCTCAAAATGTGTGAAGTGACTCAAATAACATGACCTGCCTTGGGAAATGTGAAAGTACCCCCTAAAATCAGAATGCAACCAGATTAAAAAGGAAGATATTCCATGCCACAAACTGTTCTACTTACCTGAGAATTTACTATAGGTACCATTGCTAAAAAGAGGGGGAACAGGTCCTATGTGTCTGACATGTGTGGGATATGTGTCTTGTGTCAAACACATATTCCACGTGTCAGAGATGTAGGGATATGCTGCCAGACATGCAGAAGTAGAACCCACCATGTGGGGTGCTAAAAGTTAAAACAATGCACTGCCCTTTTCTAGGGTCTCAATTGTGTTCTAAAGGTGCATGTAGACCATTAAATCTTTCAACATTTGATCATTTGTTGTATTTCCGTTTTTTAAATGGTCAAAAAAATTACCTGCCTATATTTTATTTCTATAATTTTTAAAATTAAATAATATAGGGCTCAAGACTGCACAACACAAGGCTTAAAAACGCATGAATCTCAACACGTCACTTGAAGAAATGAACTTGGGTGGGGAGGATAATAATATTCTCCAAGGAACCTAAGATAAACTCAATTGATGATATATAATATATATAATATATATATATATATAATATATAGTATAATAATTATATATAAATTTTTTGTATACTATGTATCTTGTTTGTTGGGGTTGTTACCCACCATAATGGGTAACCCCATTGTTTTTCCCAAGGCATCCTTAGAGATTGGGATGTATTTCACCAAGCCTTCTACAAAAGATGGGCCATGGTCAAAGAAGGTATTACACTTCTTGACAAATTCGAGGAAGCTAGAAAAACCAACAATGAAGATGTTAGAGAGTTCATGCAACGACTTGATAATCTATTCAAGGAAGTTCCTAGTTTGTTTAAACCAATTGATGACACCTGCCTTGATAGATTTATTAAAGCTTTTCCTGGATATGTCATATGCTTGTTGACCACACTTTGTCAATAGTCCAAGGAAGCGAAATACAAAGACATGAAGAAATTTTTTCAAAGCTCAAAGTCATCAGCCAACACATTTGTATCATTGTAAACCCAATTTCTGCAAGTTATATTATAAATGATGTTAGTATGACTGTTTAAATATGTAACAACACCTTGGTAAGCCTGTGATTATGGCAACGGATTTCATCCTAGGAAGTTTTTTAACCTCGCTTAGTTATGTGTGTTTCTAAACACGAATAATCGATAGAGTTTTTCTTCTAGCATTAACCCCAAAGCTAGGGTGGAATCTCTTGACAAGGTCTTACGTGAGTCCTAGTGTTATATCGAGTCTTTGTAAAAGTGTGTTTGGGAATAATTTAAGCGCATTTTGCTAAATTATTTTATTACAAACACACTTGGTCTATACTAGATCATATTGAGTTGCAGTGTTGGGTAAATTGTTGAGGGTATAAGTCTAAATGTGTTTTCTCCTTTCAAGGGCTGATATTGTAATAATCTGTTGTAAAAAATATTTTAGTGCATTGGTCCCTCATATTTAGACACCATGGCTAAAATATTTGAGGGTGGAAATTTTTTTAATCCTCTCTAGTGTCAATTAATTAATTTTTCTGGCTAAATTAAATTAAAATCCTAAGCCGAAAAATTAGTTAATTTTGAGTCTAAAATAATTATAAAGAAATCATTTTTTCTCCAAGTGGAAAATAATAAGAAAATTCGTGGGTCAAATGAAATTAAATTTTTGGAGGTCCTCTACCAAGGGAAAAATGGATATTTTAAGAAAATTTGAGCCCTTGGACTTTGGTGGTTAAGTCAAAGTCAATTTTTTGAGGAAATTAATCCAAAATATTAATTTAATATTAATTAAAAGTGGGTTTTAAGAAAAATTAGAAAATTTTCCTCAAAATTAAGAATTTGACGGTGGAGGTTAAAGGATGATCAAGCTATTTTTAACAGTCGACATTATTTTGACGGGGATCAAGCTAACTAACCACTATTTTCCACATGGAGGGGTTTCTCTATATAAAGAAGTCATTTTGCTTCTTTTGAATATCTTTGGATGATGTAAATCTGAAATGATGGTATTGAGCTGCTGCTCTGTTAGGAACATTTTGTATCATAATAGGAGGACTTTGGGGTTCAATTCATGGTGTTTTTTTCTGCTGATCTGTGGTATGTGTTAGCTATGTGTGATCCTATATTGTGCTAAACACTGCTAAATAATTGTTATTTCATTTGTCGGTGATATACACAGTCTATTGGTACATGTTATCTTAGGTGATCTGATTTAACAATTTTCTTTGAGAATATTATAGAGATTTACAGGTACGCTAGCCCTTGGGCTCCATGTTCACAGACTGTGGGGAAGAACTGACTATGCTTGGGCTCTGAGATTTCTTTATAGTATTTGATTTTGTAGGAGGGTTTGGTCAATAACTATTTTTTGAAATATATTCATCCCATATCTAGGCCTAGGAAGCCAAGATCTAGCCTCCAAGCTCAACGTCAGCCTGAAGAAGAAGCCATCCAACCTTTTTGCAGTAAATTTGTGGAAGAAATTTTGATTGTAGGGTGTCAAAATTTTTTTTTTAGGTCCCAAGGGCTAGCCATCCTCCATTTTTTGCTTAGTTGTGAGTCCTAATGGCCTCATAGGGCCCTCGACTCCCTTGTTTTCCTTGGCCACAACACTTTGAGGGCTTGCCGTGGCCCCTAAAGGCCCTCACCCCCTTTAAGCCCTAGCCGCACACTTAGAGAGGCCAACCTTTTACCCAAACGACAACCCTTCTAGGGCTTGCTGTGAGCCTTAAAGGCTCCTCCCAATGAGCCGCGACCCCTTGAGGGCCTTCCTTCCCCTTGCCATAGCCCTAGAAGGGCTTAAACACTAGCTGTTGGCCCTTCTAGGGCCTTTCCTAGCCCTGCTCAACCTCTAAGGGCTTGACGTCAGCCCTTGTGGGTTCATCTTTGCTCATTTATCCCTTTTCCGACCTCATTTGTCCTATATTTTCCCTATGGTCTCTAGCTTTTTCTTGTGCCTCTTCTAGTCCTAGTCTTGGGGTTTTCATAGCTTTGAAGCCTTGCCTTAGCCTTGTATTCAGTCATTTCTGATTTTGATATTATTTGAGTGGGCTAACATTGTGGCTTTGCAACAATACTAGAGCTAACTTGGTGGTTGCAGATAGCCAAGCTCATTGGAGGTCAAACTAACCCTCAACTATGCCTTTTCGCCTCTTGGTTTGCCTCTCTTCCCTTCATCATTTTCTCTGTTTGGCTACAACCATTTATGCAGTCACATAACTCTAATAAAATGGATCAAAATTGACCAAAGATCATCTAATAATCACTTAACTAAATTGGCTAATCATTGGAACTTATTTGGCACTGATAGTTTGGCACCTTTTTGTCTTATGAAGGACTGAATCACTAGTTTTCTGAGTTATTACAAGTCTGATATATGTTATTTTAAGGTCTGATCTGAACATTAAAAGTCTGATCTATAGCTTCTAAGCAGTCTTATAATCAACTAGATATCATTGGAAATTTAATGCATAGATTTTCTAGCTTAAATATGACATCTTGCACATTTTTGACTGCTGATATAAAAAATTGCAGAGCTCTAAAAAACAAGGTTGCAGCAGTAATAAATCACTTATAAGTCTCTAAAATTGGCTGAGGAACTCTTATAATTCACAATCAATGATGGTTGAAGTGATTTTAAATTAAAATTTGGTCAAAAGAGTTATTGACATCTTGCATTTTTCAGTGAAGTGCTCTAATTGAATTGGTTGGTTAATTGCTCTAAGCGACATTATAAATCTTGTTTCTCATTGCTATTGTCATTGGATACATTGCTCATTGTTGATAGTTCTTGTGGATTTGTACTCTAAGTTCACTTTTGACACACATAGTCAAGTTTAATCAAAGTTGTGATAGATGATCTAATTGCATCCATAAGAAATCTAAATTTCTCTCGTGTATCTAATTGGCATATTGGTGATTAATTGGTTATAATCTTGAAGATTGCTAATTGTATTAAGTAGCATTGATCTTTACTTGAACAATTATCTATTTGTTTTACCGATAACATTTTCTGACACTGTTTAAGTTTGAACACTTCCTCTTGTGGTTGAGATTGGTCATGTATTGTTTAAGTGCATTATTGTTTGTAATTGAAAATCATTACAACCAAGTACTTAAGAAATTTTAATAATCTCATCTTGCGAGCACTCATATCTTGCATTTGCATTTTAGGACTAGTCTTTTGCATTAATTAATTAACTTCCAAGCATAAGCTTGGTCGATAGAGATAGACCCACCTTTCTCATCTAGCTTGAGGAGCCTAGCACCTCTTTAGTAGTGAACACAGTGACCTTGTAGTCGTCAGAGGCACAATCTCTATAGCGCCAAAGGCATCGGGTTGTTAAAACCTAAGGGGAGGTATCATTAATCAAGCCTTAGCTTGCTTCCCCTTGGTTTCTCTCTCACAACCTACTCTAGAGACTAGCTTCAAAACAATTAAGAGGAATGGTATACTTAGAATAGACATATAATTTAAAATAAACCAAGATTTTGCATCTTACCTAGATTGTAGGATTTGCACATCATTTAGGATAGTGAAGCATCCTTAAGCAACAACTGTTCATCCGGTAACTTGGGAAATAATTTATGTTAAGCAAGTAATTGACTCCATTTAAGGGACTGTTCTTTCACGATAATCTAATCAACTCATTGAACTTGCTAATTCAACCAAATTGCTAGGTCATTCATTTGTGTCTCCCGTACTTGTTGGTTGCTGACAATTTTCCCATCTTCACATTTTTTCCCATCTTCACATTTCATAGGGACTAAACCCCATAGCTTGCTGTAGGGTGACAACTAGAACAGAGAGGGCAGGGATTAGAGTGACAACCCTCGCCTTGAGCGTTGTCGCATATCACTTGTACATTTTGGGCAACAACATTTTCTGGTGTTGTTGCTGAGGAAACGTGGGTAGAGGGTCCGTTTCCATATGGAAACGAAACAGAAACGGGGAAACCCATACAATACGGCCCAGAAACGCGTTTCCGTCCGTACTGGTCCATTTCTCGAGGAGGAAATGTGGCTAGTACGGTCGGAAATGCTTTTCCGGGCCGTACGTCGGAGTTTCCTCTTGTAACTTGAATTTTTCTTGTATTTATTTTTTTATTTTTTCGCTTCTAATTTTTTATTGGGCGACTCAAATATCCTCTAGATGCTTCTAAATATCTCTCAAGTTATAAAATAAATGAGTTTTTTTGAGTGGGGCAGCCGAATGTTCAAGCCTATGGCCCTAGTGTTGATATGCAGTTCATGGTAATGTTAAATTCTTGAAGTAAAAGTGATATTCTCCTTTATTTTTCATTTTGATCATTTTCCTTAAACTTTTAACATTACCATGAAATGACTCAGGATGTTTGAGAGTGGTTTCGCCCTCATTGGATTTCATATGGAGAAAGTAGAATTTTAGATCTCACTCAAAATCTAGCAAACTTATCTGTTTTTCAGGATTTCAGGATTGGGGGGATTGCAATGCTTCCATTGGATTTTATCATGTACTAGGGTATGGAACTTGTATTTAATCAAAAGAACCAAACCCTCTATGCAGGGGAAACTCCCAATAATCAAGATCATGTAGGGTACTAGGGTATGAAACTTGTATTTAATCAAGAGCACTAAGGTCATTCGACTATGTAGGAGGAGACTCCCAATACAACACTGGTCCTCCTAAAGAATGGGATGTGGATGCAGAAAATCATGATTTGGATCTCTTTCTTGCAGCGTTATAGTCATTATTGTACTTGCAGCCTCATATATTAATATAAATAAAGGCTGATTTTGAGATTTGGATAGATAATAAAGGTTGCTTTTGGATATTCCGATATTTTAATTTTCATTATGTGATCATTCATGAGTAAATGTGATGTAAATTAAATCTTAATGTTTAAGTGTAATAAATTATAATGTATCATTTATGCTTTATGATTGCACACACACACACATATATATAAAAAATTTTCAAAATATATATAAAAATTATATTATATTATATATATAATTCGCGTTTCCCCGTTTCCAAAATTTGGGGAGGTCGCGTTTCATATCGCTTCCCGTTTCGGAAACTCGTACCCGTTTCCCCGTTTCGTGCAACTTAGCTCCAAAGACAATAGCAATATCCAAACATCGTAGTGCATCAAGAAACTCCAAGATTTCATCCAAGAAAGCAAGTGTGAAAATCTCAAAAGATACTAATCCAATCTTAGCGATGACGAGAGGAATGAATGAGCCTCTCGTCTATTTGTACAATCCATAAGGGAGTTCGAATAGCCTAAATGGCCTAATGAAGCCCCAAATGATAAAATAATGTACAATACTAACATGACTTGGAGACAAGCCCACCAAGATAGCTCAATAATACAAAGATGAAGCCCCTCAAGAGGGCAAATAGAAGATACAATGAGTCGTTTGGCCATTGAAGAGCCCTAGTGGAGTCCAAAGTGTGCTAAGGTGAGAGAATAGGCTCCAAACATAGTGATCAAAGGGGTGGCCCCTTGATATTCAAGCAAATCAAATGTGGTGTCCCCAAGTGGGTGTGGGGGCGTCGACATCCTCATGGGTCTCCAAGTGGGTCGATAATGCCTGTATAACATCTTTAAGGGCTAGAATGATGACATAAGCCTTTCCCTTGTCTCTCATGGTGAGACACATCCTCATTTGGGCCCTGGAACATCTGCCAAGTGTATGGTGTAAGTGTGAAGCCAGTTGGGCATGGTGGTCCAGGTACATCACCCTCATCCAAAAGGTGGAACACGAACAATCAATGAATGGTGCTAAGGGATCCATGAAGTGGCAATCTGCTCTCTGCTATGGTGGAGGCCCATGGCTCTCAACGCTCACCCTACAAGTGCCAATGTGACCCTCTAGAGGGCTTGGACCCCGTATAGGAAGACCAAACCCCAAATGGAGACCCACTTGCAATCCTTTATAAGATCCAATGCAACCCTCACCTTCCAGTACAATAAATCATTTGAGTAATCGAGTAAAGGAGCTTACAAATCATGGAAAACAAGTGGTCACTTCATAGGGGCATGCCCTTCCATAGTGGGCTTTAGGATGTATAAGTGTCTTCAAGCTCAATAAAAGGGTTAACCAAGGACTCTATTAGGCGGTTTCAACTTTTAAAGGGGGTGACATGTCCATGGTAGATTTGTTAAATGGTAGGTGACACGTGATATAATGATGGAATGGAGTGGGGCATCAAGGGAAAGCTCTACGCCACATGCCACAGTACAAGGGTAGCTATGAAAAGGGAAGCCCACACTTAGGTGTATGAGGGTAGGAGGGAGCAATCGTGGTACATGAGTTACCCCGACCTTTGTTTTTCCACCCTTCTTCATATGCCTTTTGCCTTTGATTGATTTTTCTTCATAACTGCTTGAGGCTCCAGGGGATGAGAGCATGATGTGTAGGGTATATAAGTGGATATTGTGAAAATTCTATCAATGCAACAACTGATTTACTTTTCCTACTTATTCCTCAATAAGTTATTTATGAAATTACTGCATTAAACATTAAAATAAATGTTGTTGCAGGCATCATACCGTAATACAGAAACAAACACACGCACAAGAATCAACACATTGACACAGATATTTTAGACAACAGTCCCCGAAAAAACCCAATGTGGGAAACCCGGTGCAGCAAGGGAGGATTTTATTATTATGCAGGAGAAATATCTGAATACAAATCTAGGGTGCTCATCGAGAAATCCTTTACAAAGAAAATACTGGAAAAAAATCTGAGTGAGTTTTACCTCACTTCACCCAGTAGAATTCCGGCTGATCCGGCACAAGACTGGCTAGCCCCAACTATTTCTGCATCACCTCTTCTGCCCTCTACATCAGCGTTCCCGACAGTTCTAGCTTCTGCCATCTGCGTCAGCTTTCTTGGCTGTTCCGGTAGTTCCCGGTAGTTCCGTTTGTTCCCGACAGTTCCGACTTCTGCCCTCTACGTCAGCTTCGCTGGCAGTTCTAGCAGTTCCCGGCAGTTCCCGCTGTTCCCGGCAGTTCCAACTTCTGCCCTCTGCGTCAGCTTTCCTGGCAGTTCTGACTTCTGCCCTCTTGACTGCTCACCAAACCACTGGTTCAATTTCTCAGCTAACCCTGCTCCAGAAATTGAACTGACTGGTCTCTATCAGTGTGTTCTCCAAGTGACCCTCAAGCCTCCTCTTATACTTTGCTCGTTGACAAATCAACGACTGAGATTAAGTCCCTAATCAGCGGCTAAGATTAACTCTGGCTTGATCCATGACTTTTGGACCATTCTAACACAATTTTATATTAAGTCACATTAATATTTTATTTTCCCTGCATTTAGACTTAGGGACTCCATTAAAAAATATTAATTATTTTAATATCTCCCAAACTGTTTAGAATTTGCCCAAACCCTTTCTGGGTATTGGAGATCTCATGTGCCTTAGCCTCTTCACCAATTTTCGTGGCTAGAGCACATCCGATACTACCTCAAATCAACACTCCCTCTTAGTGAGGATTGTGCTCTAGTGGTACTCCTTACTGAGTATCACCCTGATCATCTGGCGTCGGTCCTTGTGCTGATGCTAAGCCTCCCTGCCCAACATCCTTTGCACTGCTCTATCATGTACTGCTACCCATGGCCCTGCATTTGTACGAAAATTCCCTCTGCATCTGTGCTGTTGTTGGTCCTTTCTCCCAACACTGCATCCGCACTGCAACTCCCTCTGCATCCATTCTGCTATCACTCCCATTTCTGCTTCTGAAACAGGTTCTTTACCATTCCCATATTTTCCTTGAAGTAGTCAAACTTTGTCCTTCCAAGGGCCTTGGTGGGATGTCCGCCACTTGTTCTCCTGTAGGAGTGTAGCTCAATTGTACATCTCCTCGCTGGACACAATCTCTGACAAAGTGACACCGGATATCAATATGCTTCGACCTATCATGAAACACTACATTATTCCCTTCCTAGCATTAATTCAACCGTGTGTCTGTTGATGATCTTGAGGTACATAGTAAGTAATGCATTTTCATTTCTTCAATTGTTCCGAACTGTTAAGCCAATCTGAGTAGCCGGGTATCAAAGCCAAGCCAATTTGGGTAGCCCCGTTGAGTAGTATCTGAGTAACCAAGCCCAACCGAGCCCAGCTATGACTGGCATCGACTGCAGCATCAACTACCAGCATCAACTCCTGAGATCGACTAAGAATCCTGGCATTGAGCGCTGGCTATCAGCAATGAGCACTGCCTATGATTGGCAATGAGTGGCTATTGGTGGCAATGACCTTATGGCTATACCTTTAGGAACTTACCTTAATAACTTATGGCTAGTACTTTATGGATGGAGAAACCTAACTGACCTTCTAGCGAGTACCTTATGGAACTTCCTTACCTTAAGGCTAGTACTTTGAAAAAGAAAGAGAAGTAGTTCCAATATATCTCTCTAGAGATCTCTAGTAGTGTTAGTACTTCTAAGTTCTCAATAGAACGACAGTTCAGAAGCCTTAGCAGTCAGTAGTGCAGAAATAGAGTGAAACTTGCCTTGATCTTGCCGTGGTGATCAGTAGTTCAATCTCTCTAGTTCTAATACTAATTCTAGCTCTATCAGTTCCATATGCTATTAGTAGTTCCCACTAGACGCTATTAGAATGTTCTCAGAGAGTTTGATGCAACTCTGATTATTGCACATGATCCTGGTCGCCTCCATATTCCTTCTTAATAGGTTCACAAGCAGTTTTCTAAGCCATATGGCCTCACACGAAGCTGTGCTTGCTGCCATATATTCTGCCTCAGATGAGCTCAGAGCCACGGACTTCTGTTTCCTACTGCACCAGGAGGTCATTCCTGATCCAATGTTGACACAGTACCCAAAGGTACTTTTCCAATCCACTGAACTTCCTGCCCAATCTGCATTAGTAAATCCACTCAAACTGATATCCTTACCTTTGGTGTACAGGAGCCCATAATTGACTGTTCCCTATAAATACCTGAGAACGTGTTTGGATGCTGCCCAGTGTACCCTCTTTGGTTCCACCATGAACTGACTGAGGGTGTTGACAACGTAGCAAATGTCTAGCCTGGTATTGACCAGATACATCAGGGACCCTATGAGTTGCCTGTATAGGGTGGGATCAACATCCTTGTCTTCTGATGCATCAATCTTCTTCTAGTTGGTGATCATTGGCGTAGCCATGGGTCTACAATCTTCCATCCCAAATCTTTTCAGGATTTCTGTAGCATACCTCCCTTGCCCAAGGAAGATTTCTCCCTTCTGCTGCCAGACTTCCAACCCTAGGAAGTAATGCATTTGTCCCAAATCTTTCATATCGATTTTTGTGGCTAGATTCGTCTTGCAGTCTCCAATGAGTCTGGATGATTCTGTCAGAAAGAGATCATCCACATACAATACTAAGATTAGTGGCTTGTTCTCTACAACTAGATAGTAGAGATTCGGATCCGTGTCACTTTTGACAAATCCCATCTTCTGCAAGTAGCCATCTATTCGACCATACCATGCTCTCGGTGCCTGTTTCAGCCCATACAAGGCTTTCTTCAATCTGCATACATGAGACTTCTTCTCATGAGTCTCAAAGCCCTCTGGTTGTTCAATGTATACCTCTTCTTCTATTACCCCGTTCAGAAATGCCGTTTTGACATCCATCTGATGAATCTCCCATCCCATCTGAGTTGCAAGAGATATCACGGTCCTAATAGATGTATACCTGGCTACCAGGGCGAAGGTCTCCTCATAATCAATTCCTTCCTTTTGAGTGTACCTCTTAGCCACAAACCTGGCCTTGTATTTCTCAACACCGCCGTCTGTAGCGTATTTGATCTTGTAGATCCATCTTGAACCTACCACTGATCTATCTTGAGGCCTTGGCACCACCTCCTAGACATCGTTCGCCATTATGGAGTTGTACTCCTATACCATCGCATCTAGCCAAACCTGACGTTGAGCTGCCTCCTTGAAACTAGCAGGCTCTCCATCCTGAGCTACTAATGCCTGATATTTATCTGGCTGTTTTCGCTCCCTCATATTGTTTCTTGGCGCACCGTTGAAGTCCTCTGCGTCTCACAGAATTTGACGATGTTCCCTGCTAGTTCTTCCTCTGACAGTGAGCTCCTCCTCCTCATCCTGAGAATATTCCCGCCCCGAGGAAGAATTCTTTACTTCTGTTGGTTGAAGAGGCTTAACCAGCGGCTCCTCTTTCAACTGCTCCTCGGAAGGCATCTCACGAGATCTTCTGAAAGCCCTGTCCTCCATGAACTTTACATCTCGTCGAACTACTACCTTCCTACTCCCTGGAAGATAAATTCTGTATACCTTAGAATTCTCGCTATATCCCACCAGATATCCCTTTTCCGCAGTTTGATCTAACTTCTTCCTCTTTTCTTCGGGTATGTGGCAATATGCTAAGCTCCCAAATATCCTGAAATGATTAACTTCAGGTGTCTTCCCTGTGAAAACTTTCTCTGGAGTAATCTTGCTCAATGCCCAATGTGGAGTCTTGTTCTGAACATAGACTGTTGTGTTACATGCTTCCGTCCACAGGAATTTTGGCATATCTTGATCATACATCATGGTTGTAGCTACTTCTACAATAGTCCTGTTCTTTCTTTCTGCTACTCCATTCTGCTTCGGATTGTAGGGAGTTGTCCACTCTCTTCTGATGCTGTCCTTAGCGCAAAAATCAGTGAAGTCCTTATCGACATACTCTCCACCATTATCTGAGCACAAAACTTTTATTTTCTTCCCAGTCAGATTCTCCACTAGAGCCTTGAACTCCTTGAATCGACAGAAAACCTCGTCCTTGGTTTTCAAAAAATAAATCCAAGTTTCCCTTGAGTGGTCATCAATGAAGGTAAGGAAATACTTGGCATCACTGAGAGCTTTGACGGACATAGGTCCGCAGATATCAGAGTGTATCAATCCTAGTACACTCTTGGCCCTGTGTTTGCTCCTAAGAAATGCTGCTTTGGCATACTTTCCTAGAGCGCATCCCCTTCATACATCATCTCGTTCCATACTCAGATCCAGAACTCCTATTACAGTGCTCCTGAGAATTCTCAGATCTCCATGGTGCAAGTGACCCATTCTTTTGTGCCATAGTTCATTCAAGTCCTTGTCTCCATGACTGCTTATTAGTGCCATTGGTGATTCTAGTTGTAATCTATACAACCTATTATTTTTTATCCCGATCTGCACTTTCTTTTTCCAGCTCGGGTGTTTGACGTATACCTTCTCCTTGATGAAGTAGACGTCATAGCCCTTGCCTTGAAATTGCGACACAGAAAATAAGTTCATCACCATTCCTGGTACATGCAGCACATTTGTGGCACGAAACTGTTTTCCCGATTCTGTTTGAAAAACTATGGTACCCTTCCCTACTGGAGTACACTTTGCCTTGTTCCCCATGGTGATCTGAAAGTTCATCTTCTCTTCTCGATATTCTGAGAAACCTAAGTAACTGGATTCATTCATATAGCCCGGTGAACCCGAATCCTGGGTGTCCAATACGATTCTCCCGAAAATCGTATCCTAAACTCGAATTCAACGTGTCCTATTAGGATTTGTACGAATCCTGATTTTGGCAAGCGAATCACGATTCTAGGATTCGTATCCCAGAAAAAGTGACTGCCGCGAGTTAAAAAAGGCCGCATTTCCTCATTTCTTTCATGTTGTTTAGCATTTGGGTCTGCATTGTTTGAGTTGTTTGCAAGGAGAGAAGGGTTTGGAGCAAGGATCTAAGGGAGTAGAGCGTTCGGCAAGGAGATTCAAGCACCAGGTAAGTGCATTTCAGCTCCATTTTTTTGTATTTCTTATTCTATTACAACAGTTTGTATATGATTTTTTGTTTACAAATTTGTGCATGTTTTGTTCATTTCTTTTACAGTATTCATGGCTTAATCAAAGGCAGCAGTTAGGGGACAAAGGAAGGGAAAGAATGTCTCCATTGGAGATGCCCCTCCTCCCCCAATATCATCAGAGTCTGCTGCAAGTAATGTTGATGGAAGAGGACCTAGAGACAACATTGATAAATATCCATTGTGGAAATATGTCACAAGAGAGGATGGGACAAGCACCAAGGGGAAGGGAGGAGGCAATGTGCAATGGAGATGCAACTTTTGTCACATTGCTTTCAAAAGCACATATTTCCGTGTGAAAGCACATTTGTTGGCTTTATCGGGTTGTGGGATTGGAGCTTGTAAAGCTGTTCTTTTACAAAAGAGAAAAGAATTGGAAAAGGAGTCCACTGTTGGTATGGAAAATGTGGCCTCAAAATCAAGAAAACCTAGGAATGAAGACCCCCTTCCATTTTTGAGGAAAGCCACCACCAAATTTCCATTTGAGAGTTTTATTGGGGGACAAGCATAAAAAAGAAGAGCAATTGCACTTGGTCCAATGGACAAGATTTTCCATAAAGAGAGACGAGAAGAGCTTGATCTCACCATTGCCTTCTTCTTCTATCAAAACTTCATATCATTTAATGTTGCACGCTCACCTCTATTTATTGAGATGTGCCGAGCTCTAACTCAAGGGGCTCCATCAGGGTATATGTGCCTCCTAGGTCAGAGAAGCTGAGAACCACATTGTTGACGAAGGAAAAAAAAGAGGTGTAAAAAATGCTTGAGCCTATTGTAGCATCATGGCCAACATCTGGGGTTAGCATTGTTTCTGATGGATGGACAGATCCAGCACGACACCTAATCATCAACTTCATGGTGTCTTCCTTGAATGGTCCAGTTTTAATGAAAGCAGTGGATACACTTGGAGAATACAAGGATGCACAATTTATTGGTGAGTTATTTATTAAAGTTATTGAAGATGTAGGTGTTGATTCTTGTGTGCAAATCATTACAGATAATGCCTCTGTTTGCAAGGCTACTGGCATGATTGTGGAAGCTAAATATCCACAAGTGTTTTGGACACCTTGCATTGTCCATTCATTGAACTTAGCACTGAAATCCATTGCTTCTGATGTGCTTTGGATTGGTAACATTATTGAGGATGCACGACATATCCGTAACTTTGTGCAAAATCATACAAATGCCCTCACTATCTACAGGGAGTACACCAATCTATCATTGTTTAAGATTGCTAATACACGGTTTGCCTTTTCATTCATGATGTTGAAGAGGTTGAGGGAGGTCAAGACCGCTCTTCGGTCCATGGTTATTTATGTGTTTTGGTCTTTTTGGAGAAAGACAGATCAGGTAGCCTCTAAAAGTGTGAAGGACACAATGCTAGATGATGCTTGGTGGGAGAGGGTAGATCTAATTATTCGGATCATGGACCCTATCATTTCTTTGCTTCGATTTGCAGATACAGACAAACCCATCCTAGGAGAGGCTTATGAGGGATGGGATTCCATGATTGAGTCTATGAGGAGCATTATTCTACAGAGTGAGTGCCCCGAGTATGAGACATCACCAGAGGCCTTCTGTGATAATATACATGTTATTCTTGTCAGCAGATAGGACAAGAATTGTACACCTTTACATTGTTTGGCTCACTCATTGAACCCCAAATACTATAGCCATGAGTGGCTGAATGGTGGACCTTCTCGTAGATTCCCTCCTCACATGGATGGTGAAATCTCACAAGGGAGGAAAGAGGCATTCAGGCAGATTTTTCAGGATAGTGCATTGCTTGATGAGGTGGAGGATGCCTTTGCAGAGCTTTCCACTGTTAGTGGTCGATTTGGAGGTTATGATGTGATTAGAGACAAGGGGACTAAGAAGCCCTATTCTTGGTGGGCAAATCATGGGGCAGCAAGCCCTCCTCTTCATCAGTTAGCCATGAGGCTCCTCTCTCAGGTGACTTCATCCTCTTGTTGCGAGAGGAATTGGAGCACATATGGGAATTTGTATAGTGTGAAGAAGAGCAGGCTTGAGCAGTCCAGGGCAGAGACAATGGTGTATGTGCACACCAACCTTCGTCTTATTTATAGGCAGAGGGAAGAGTGGTTGAGGGGAAAGACAAAGATGTGGGATGTCTTTCCTGATGATATGGGTTTGGACACCAGTGTTGAGTTGGCATTGGCCAACATGGATCTCAGATCCAGTGCTAGAGCCTGTTAGATTTGATGACTTAGAGGGGTCATCCTCCACACCAGCGGATGCAGAGGCGACTATGGATACGAGGGAGGAGGAGGATGCAGAGGAGAGTAGTGGGGACCATGATGATGAAGACATTGATGCTGATTCTGATGCTGATGATGAGGATTGATGCCTTGAGGCTTGTATACCTGTAGTTGTTTTATATTTTCTATTTCTATTTGCCATTGGCATTGCACCGACACTACCTATGTAGCACATTTTGATTTGATGACTTAATGAGAAAACTGCAGTTGTCAGTGTGTTTATCTTACTATCTTATAGTCGTAAGTTGTCTTTCATTTTAATTTATGAATTACAAATCATGATTTATGTGACCATTGACATGTATTTGAATTTTGTATGTACTATGCATGCTATATATGTAGATCTATGTTTGAAATCAATAAATTTGTATCATTAATTAAAATTTGTGTAAGAAATATCTAATTTTTAAATATATATATATATTTTAATAAAAATAATATATAACGAATCCTACGTGTCTTGTTCCAGGGGGTCAATGTGTCCGAAATCCGACACTACGAATCCTGGATCCTACAAATCCCGAACCCTCGTGTCAGGTGACTTAGTGAGAAACATTCCCTGATTCCCGTCATATGCCACGAAGCTCCACTGTCTATATACCACACTTCTGATGATGCAGAACTAGTCATACAAGCCACTTCTTCTTCCAGCCTGGAAGCCAACATAGAGAAGTTGAAGTCTCTTTCTCTTGTGCAATCTTCTGAAAATCTGTGTGAGTCCCCTGACGTGGATGACTCTGCATCGTGGTCTCGACCCATAACTGATTTTCCCTTCCTGTCTCTAATTACTTGCTCTGATACTATGTGAAAATCTATCATTGCAGCAACTAATTTACTTTTCCTATTTATTCCTCAATAAGTTATTTATGAAATTACTTCAATAAAAATAAATACCGCTGCAGATATCACACCGTAATACAGAAACAAACATATGCACAAGAATCAACACATTGACACAAAATTTTTGGACAACAGTCCCCGGAAAAAGCCAATGTGGGAAAACTGGTGCAGCAAGGGAGGCTTTTATTATTATGTAGGAGAAATATCTGAATACAAATCTAGAATGCTCTTCTAGCAATCCTTTACAGAGAAAATACTGGCAGAAAATCTGAGTGAGTTTTATCTCATTTCAACTGGCAAAATTCCGGCTGATCCGGCACAAGACTAGCTAACCCCGTCTATTTCTGCGTCACCTCTTCTGCCCTCTGCGTCAGCTTTCCTGACAGTTCCGGCAGTTCCGAGCAGTTCCCGGCAGTTTCGACTTCTGCCCTCTTGACTGCTCACCAGACCACTGGTTCAATTTCTCAGCTAACCCCGCTTCAGAAATTGAACTGACTGATCTCCCTCAATGTGTTCTCCAAGTGACCCTCAAGCCTCCTCTTATACTTTTCTCGTTGACAGATCAACGACCAAGATTAAGTCCGTAATCAATGGCTAAGATTAACTCTGGCTTGATCCATGACTTTTGGACCATTCTAACACAGTTTTATATTAATTCACATTAATATTTTATTTTCCCTAAGTTTAGACTTAGGGACTCCATTAAAAATATTAATTATTTAAATATCTCCCAAACTGTTTAGAATCTGCCCAAACCCTTTCTGGGTATTGGAGATCTCATGTGCCTTAGCCTCTCCACCAATTTTCGTGGCTGGAGCACATCTGATGCTACCTCAAATCAACAAATACCCCCTTAAGGTGGGGCAGTTCATCGCCCACTAGGGGTCGGGACAATCATGGGTTCTTTAATGATGGAAAGGGGCTAATATGAGAAGCCCTAGAATCTAGGGTGATGGTCATAATGATAGGGGTAGAGCTCATGCATGACTTTTGCCCATGTGCTAAATTTGTGTGTTTCGACTATCTTTTGCATTTTATGGTACATTTCCTGTTGAGAGTAGCCAAATTATGCTTTTTACTTTATTTTTAACTGCATCAACCTCTGGGGCATCGTTTTAGGCTTGATCCAAGGTGTGGACAAGGGGAAGGGGATGCTAACTCCTTGTGGACCCAATGGGAAAATGTGTACTTGGATGGGAAATATGGTGAATGTGGTTATAATGAGTGGAGGGGGGTGATGTATGTAGTGTCGGGAAGCAGGACAACGCAACCAAAATCAGGTTTTCCCATGTAGTGCCACACCTAAAGCTAATAACCAATAAAGGACATCCCGCGGGACTAGGATACAAGGATAACCATGAAATCGGGTCAAGGAGACAAGGGTATAGACATATCCCAGTCTTTCCGCCGAATCCCCCAACTAATCCATGCCCAAGAGTGTCCATGATGAGTAAACAAAAATACTCGACTACACAATGAAAAGCCATACCTTCGGGGTTGGGAGGCCCACCTTCAAATATACGATCATAACAGGTGGACGAGGGACCACATGGATGGCTCAGGTGTCGGAGATAGTGGCACATCGAGCTATCTGGTGGCTGCAAGGGGGTGCTTGCTGCCAACTGAGCACCATGTAGGAGAAAAAATTCTGCTATGGATACCACCCACGGATGGTGGGTAGTAGGTCCCAAAAGGCTTGAATGGTTTTAGAGTAGAGGCTGTTTGTGAATCCATTTTGGTTCACTTGGGTTCAAAAAGTTAGATTTGGTTTTGTTATTATTGTAACAAGATTGATCTTAACCCAATTTTGATATGCACATGGAGGCTATGAAGCTGAGATACCAGTTGTGGTGTTCTTGATTGTCGACTCCCATGTCGAGATTGTGAAGGGACAAGGTTTCAATGTAAACTTAATTTGATTTTTGATGTTGTAATTCATCACATTGGAGTTGCAAAAATGATCTTTGGGCTTTGCTTCTCTGTAGTATTAGAATGCTCCCTGTTGACCTAATGCAGTTGGTGTTTTTCCAAATTATTTTGAATAGCTTTATTTGTTTCTTGGCCCTCAGATCCAACCTTGATGTCGCTTTGTGTTATGGTGTTTTCTCTCCTATGGAGGGCAAAGTAGGGTTAATGAATTGATGAAGTGGGTAGCATCATAGAACTCCTTTATGGCTGAAGTGGTAGGCTCTATAATTACAACATTGTAAGTGTTTATTCTCTCTTTTATCATCTTTGCATACTGTCGCCCACTAAAAGTGGGTGACCCTATTGCGATTTTTTTCTCCCATCATCTCTTCCAGTCGGCCAACCAACAACCCTTGCAGCCATCACTCGCTGAAGACGATGTGCCATTCATATCTCTGCCACTCGCATCAAACATATGTCTTCCCACCCATCTCAGAGGAGCACATGAACTTAGGTGGGCTTTCAATCAAAAGGTACTTTATTCATTTTGCGATCGGGTGCTTATGCTTGTTTGTACTTTGGGCTTTTGGCATGGATTATGGGGTAACTTGGAAGGAGGGGGGGTTTTGACTGTGATCTTGTTCCCTCACCTTAAATGGGGGGTTAATCTTTGATCCTAGTCCAGTGGGACCTCCTGCAATAGCCCAATGGGTATAGGAGGGGCACTACTTGGGAAGTCTTGATTGAGATAGCGTGTTCCATCTATCTTGATTCCATACTTTCCACTTTCCATCTGACATTACAAGCCCTATATTCCACCTCCATTCTTCGAGTTCGACTGACCATTGATTCTTTGGTATTTGGTACCCATACATCCTCATACCTGGATAGGGCCCGAAATTTGGCCCTGGGAGGTTGATGCAGCCAAAAGAAAAGGAAAAAGCATGTATTGGCCACAAACAAAATAAAAGGAAGAATATTAAAATGCAATAGATCGCTGGGACATACAGATTAGCACGTGGGAAAAAGCCTAACATGAGATCTACCTCACCCCTTATGGCCATCATCCGGTTCCTGAGCACCATATTGCTCCTATACATCATGAAAGGAACCTTTGCATATCCGAACCCTGATGGGCATTGAATTGTCTCATCATTAAGGGGTAATTCAATTGCTATACATTGTACAAAGCAAGCTCTAACCCTTTGAGCTACCAATAGTATTATGAAGAAAAATCAAGAAAAAATGAAAGGCACACAAGAGGGGTAGAAAAACAAAGGCCGGGTTGGTAACTCATGCATCCACGATTGTTTCCTCCTCACATTTATACACTCAGGATGTGGATCCCCACCATGCTGGTCCCTTTGACCATGGAACTTGGCCATGAAGTCTTCTCCCCTTCGTTACCATCATTGTTCACATAACACCTATCGATTTAAGGGTGGACTAAGGAAATGTCATTTCCCCTTTGGGGGATGGAAGCACCTAATATGGTGGTCCTTTAGCCACTCCTATATAGGGAGGTAACACCATTTTGAGTTCAAAGCCCCAAATTTGGAAAGGAAGTCTCGTTTGAAGTGTCAAATAGCCCATTACTTTCAAGCTTGGCCCACTTAGATGCAAAAATGATTATTTTACCTAATGATTTGTTGCTTGCTAGACTTTGTGATGTGATCATTATGTTGTTCCATAACCATGGCTTGGGCAACTTAACAGGGGCCTAGGCCTCCAGAGAAGCATATTGACACCCACAAGTGGAGCATTAAGAGCCATGGCACTCCAAGTAGTAGCAGAGCATCATGCACACCCTTGGGCACCTCCAACACCACAACTTTTTGGCACTTTGCCTAACATTTGACAACTTCTAGGATGATGCACTTGGACCCAACATTGCCCCCAACTGGCCTTAGCACTTTGTGAGGGATGACAGTTGATCCAAGGCCCAAATGAGGATGGTCTTGCAGCTTGAGACATGGGAGGGCTAGCGCCACCTTGGAAGCCCTCAAAGTTGGAGCAAAGAAAGACACTATGGCCATTTGGTGACCCATGAGACCACCTTTGTGCCCTAAGATGAAATTTGGGGTCCACAGAGGGAGATTGATAGGGCTCTAAGGGCCAACCCTTAGAGGATGATTTTAGATGGCTTCTACACCACTCTTGGCACCCTAAGCCATCAATGCATGCCTTAGAGAGCCTTACACATGGATGACATCAACATATTTTTCCCTACAATTCAAACTTGTGGGAAAATTCTTATGCCTTTGTTGCTAATAGGTCGGCTTGTGACCTAACTCATCATTGTGACATGATTTATTGTTTTAGGGGATTTTAGGCTAAACATGACATTAGTACTGCTCATGTAAATAGAGGAGAGGAATCATTTGTAAGTTATCATCACTTGGATTTAAGTATTTTCTCCTCTTTTTTCTTGTGGAGAGCACTGGGTCTATGAATGCATTTTGATATTTGGAGCTAATTCGCTTGTCTTTGGAGCTATTGTCTTAGATCAATGGATGGAATTTCATGCATGTTATCTTGTAAGTGAGCATTTTGTTGGATAAATCTTTCTTTGTCTAATGTATGGAATATATTGAATCTATGGTTTTCTATTATGTCCTAATGTATTGAAAATCAATTGGATAGAATCTAGATGTCATTATTGCATGCATTAATTATGAATAACATGTGAATGATAATCTAGTGGTGAACTTTCATTAGCTCTCCCATAAAACTCCTTGGTCCATTACATAGGTAATTGCCAAGGTTCTTGATGTTAGGGTATCAATTATCCTTCCTCCTTTTAGCCATCCAATCAACTCATAGACTCCATTCTCCCAAGGAATAAGGCATTGATCCACCTTGTTGGTGATCAAACTCACTTTTTATCCATCAATTTTATTTCTTTTTCCTCTTAACCTAATTTGGCCCCTTCAAGGCCAAGCTTCCAAGTTAGGGCTTAGTGTGAATTCCTAGGCAAGGAATATTTTCAGGATTGGAGAGTCTAAATGCCAAACACATAGTTGGTTGCCTCAAAATCAACCCTCTTTGTAGGCATTCACTTCAATTTTATCCATAAACTTTCTTGCCCTAGTTGTTTTCCCTAGGTAAACCCCAGCTTGGTGTTGCTTCAACTTAGGGGTTATTTGAGGGTTTCATGTGACTATGTCTTGTTGAAAATCATTGTTGGAAACCCTTTGTCCTTGCCTGGACCTTCGACCATCCAAACACTCTACCCACTAATCAAGCCCTAGGTCTTGTGCCTCATAAATTGGGCCTCTCTTGGAAAAGTGATTTGCCTTCATTTGGTGATTGGAACGTTGTACTTAAGATGAGCCTTTCCTTTAGAAGCCTAGTGGTCATCATATACCTTTGTACTTAGAATATTTATCATAGGTGAACTCATATTAGGACTCCTCCCATTGGTGAAAGTCCATAAAGAGAAGGCGGTTTTGGCTGTGATGACAGTGGGTCAGTACCCCATTGTTGTCTCTTGGTCTAGTAATAGTGTTGTAGGGTACCCCTTGCCAAGGCCTGCTAGATTTTGTGGACAAATTTTTGGCGCTGTTGTTGGGGAAGAAGCGTGTGTTTCATCCCTGTGATTTATCTCCATCACTTTAAAGCGAATATCTCTAATGACAACATAGAGCCTCTTCTAGTGACTCCATTGGAAGAACAAATCTCTAGTTCTTGTTTGAGCTTCCAAATTTAAATGCTTGTAGGGTGAAGCGAGCATCTATCTAGGCATTTTGAATTCACCCTAGTGACTCCCCCTTTGGTTATTATGCAAAACCCAAGGCAATGGCTTCTTAGAATTTACATGACATATTCGTCAGTTTGGATGTTAAGGGAATTCCTGGATATCCAAATCATTGTGATTCAATTGCTACAACAAACATCCCAAAATTTGATGGTAATCCATTGTCAACACTTGATCACGTAGCAAGGTTTATCACATATTTTTCAGAAGTAAATACTAAATATCATTCACAAAGATACTTTGGCAAAATTATTCGTTGTTTCCCTTGGGACATGTCAATTCGATGATTTGTGTGACCCTAGAAGCATCACTTCATTTGAAGTTTTGATTGGAAAATTTCTTTAGTGTTGGAAGCCACAATTCCTCACCGATGAAGATATACATAAAAGCATGGCCATAAGCCAGTTTTGTCTTCGTGTTTCTAAAGGTGCAAAGGCCAAAGAAGATCATCACCATCCACAAGTTAATGTTGTTGAAGAAAGTGTAACTAGGTTCGGTCTTCATAATGTACTTTTGATATTTGTATTTATACAAGAAAGAAATATTATTTTTGTTACAATTATCAATGAGTTTCTTGCTCATTGAAATAGGTCTAGCACATGTCAAAGTGCTATAGGTAAGTCAAAGAGTCAAAAGAAAATGTTGAAGAGCCTTAAAATAATGAAGTCGGCCTAAAGTCACCAAGTCAGCCTCAAGTCGGCCTAAAGGAGGGACAAACCTCTATATATAGAGGCTGTCCACTCCTCCAACGACAAGCAATGATACCTCTGAAATCAGTGAGAAAAGGAAGACCAAAAAAGGGTGAAGAAAGTCGAAGTAAAAGGAAGCTCTAGTGCAGCGAAGAAGGAGAAGACAAAACCGAAGTTTAGAGGGTTGTTCTAAGGGTAAATCACAGTCACATGTGCGAGAAAAGGAGGTTTCTCTGCGGTCATAACAGCAGCAACATAACAATCTCATATCTCTCATTGTTTGGGCTAGAAACTTAGGCCTATAAGGCCTCCCACTAGAGCAAAGAAGGGGCTTTCCCAAGCGAAGGTAAAAGGAGTCAAATATACAAGGAAACCTCCCACACATGCGAGAAATTAGGGCTGCAGTGCTGTCATATCAAGTCTACAACTACACATCAAAAAGAAGCTCGATTGGACAAGAGAAGGAAAGTATCTTCATAGGTGAAGGATCTCACTAAGTTGTGAAAATTCCACAACAGGAATCCCTATTGCAGTGAACTGATGTTACTTCTCCTACTTGTTAATCCATACAAGTTATTTACTCTGTCCTACGGTAAATATCAAAGAAAATACCACTGCAACCTTCACTTAATTAAATTATAAGCGAAAACAAGATACTGACCAAGAAAGAAAATACAACACATGACATCGTTATTTTTGGACAAATGTCCCCAGAAAAATGTAATGTGGGAAAACCAGTGCAGCAGCTCTGAGGATTTATTATTATAAAGCAGTAGCAAATTCTGAATACATCTCTGAATACCTCACAGGGTTATTTAGTTACAGAGAGAAATACTGGCAAAAAGGTTTGTGAGATCACCTCACACAATCACTGAGAAAACCTTCGTTGATCCAGATACTGAATGAATGGCCTCTAGCAGGCCCTATGTTGCTTTGCGCAGTCCTCATGCAGGCACTGTGTCACTCAGTCTGCTAATCGATTTGCTGCCCGAAGTCTCTGCTCTTAGCCTCTCGGTCTCACACCCCGGATCCCTGCTTCTGAAACTGACTCTCCTCGGCAAAATATCGAACTCTCTCTCACCCTCTGCGCTGCCTCTGCGTGGCCCTTCGTGGCCTTGTGTCAGCCTCTGCGTCTGGGCTACTGGATCACTCTCTGCCTCTCTCTGCTGATGATTCTCTGACTGAGAAAATCTCTCTCTGGATGCTATCTCTGTCCCTCAACTGCAAGAAATCTCCTCAATCAAATTTTCCTCTTGAGAACTTATCACTTCAAAAAATCGATTTCTTGATCTCTCTTGATGTATTTTCCAAATGACCTTCAAGCCTCTTCTTATATCTTCCTGTTGGGCAACCAACGACCTAGATTAACTCCTAATCAAAGGCTCAAATCGTTTTGACTTGATCTTCGTCTTTTTTTAGAAGTTACATCCATAATTAGATTAATACCCATTAATATTTTAATTTTCAACCCCATTCAAAATATTAATTATTTTAATAAAATCGTCTCTGGGTGGAATTTCCCAAAACGGTTTCCGAGTTCTTTGGAATACATGTGCCTAGGCCTCCCTGCAAAATTTTAAGCCTAGAGCACATCCGATGCTACCCCAAATCAACACTCCCTCTTAGCGAGCATCGTCCTCTGCATTGTTGATGTTTGACATGTTGTCCACCAACTACTACGATGTTGTTGCAACTGTATTGCTGTCTTTGACATTGCCACTGCCAATGTTACATTTGTACTACAACTCCCTCTCAAATGTTGCATCTGCTATGCTATTAGCATTGCCATTGCTAACACCGCATCCGTATTGCAACTCAGTTGCTGAGAGAAGCAACTGAAAAACATCCAAAATTACTGAACTAACTATGTTCAATATGATACCACGTGAACGTTGGAACTGATTGTTGCTAGTCTCTGCACTGACCCTCTGAATCTACTGCGCTGCTGCTGACCCCTGCTCTGTGCCATCTGCACTGCTGCCAAATCTGCTCTGCGTTGGTCAGTCTTTGACGCTTCTAGGCACTGCAACTGTCTCTTCGACATGCCTCGGCACCATCGGACACTAGTCCATCCTGCTACTCCTGATTTGGGCTCCTGTAGCAAGGTAATGATCCAAGAGTTGGACTCCTCAAGGATCTTGTCGATTTGTAGCTCTGTTCAGCCCACCTCCCTCCTGGAGGTATTTCGACTGTCATGGCGAACTCCTCTTGTTCGATCGTCGTGGCTGCAACTTTAGGATCGTGCTTCTCATCCTTGTCCTTTTTCTTCAGAGGACACTGGGATGCATAGTGGCTCATCTTGCCACATCTGAAACACTTCACCTTGGAGACGTCCTTCTTTCATCTCTGTTGCCCCTGTTGTCCCTTTGATGCAAGGGTTTCATTATCCTCCTCCTCCTTGGGCTTCGACCCATTGCTACTGCTGTTTCCGTCAAGTTTGACCTTGACCAAGTCTCTCCTCAGCTCCTGTTGTTTTAGAGCTGCCCACATCTCATCCCAATTCAGTAATGTTGCTCTGCCCAGGATGCTCTGGACAAAGACTTGCCACTCATCTGAGACATAATTGAGGGCCAGTCTAACTAACTCTAAATCCTGAGGTGTATGCCCCGCAACAGACAACTCATCACGGGTTTCCTTCAGCTTCGTGAGGAATGGATCTGCATGCTCTCCCTTTTGCATCTGAGCAGATCTTAGCTTCTTCTCTAAGTACATTTTCCACTGCTTGGAAGATCCCTGATATAACGTGGCCAAGGCATCCCACATTTCCTTAACAGTTCCTTTGCTAGCAACGTGGCACACTGCATGATCCTTGACTCCATCCAAGATCATCCTCTTGGCCTTCGCCATCTCAGCTTTGTACTTCTTCAGCGGATCTACATCCGCAGGTTCAGCCACCACGCTGTCGACATACGGCTTGAGGGCATGCTGATCTAGAAGGAAGAACATTCTAACCTTCCAAACGACATAGTTGGATGCTTCGTCCAACCTGTCTTGATCCCTCAAGCCACTGGTTGCCATATTTGCCAAAAAATGTCGAAAATCTCCTCTCTGCTTCTCACGGCTTCTGCTCAGCCAATGAGAAAACGAACTTCTCGATGGAAGTCTACTAAGGAAAAGTTTCCTCAAGGTGCTTCTCTTCATCCTTCTAACGTTTTCCAGCCTAGCAATTTGCATGCTGAAAATCAGAGTCCCACCAACTCTCTCATGCTGAGGCTTCAGCACTGCTCCCTTTGCCCTGGCAAAAATTCGAATTGGAATTCCTTCTCTCCGTCGACTCACTCGGAGAGAGATTGCCTCGAAAATTTGCCCTCCTGGTATGGAACTGCGTCGACCCTCCGGGGTTTTGAACTGCTGCCTCCTGCAACTTTTTCGAACTCCTTTCTTCTGCTTAGCGTTGGATCTACTGGCTCTGCTCTTCTTGCTTCACCTGCAGCTCTGATACCATGTGAAAATTCCATAACAGGAATCCCTACTGCAGCACACTGATGTTACTTCTCCTACTTGTTAATCCATACAAGTTATTTACTGTGTTCTACGGTAAATATCGAAGTAAATACTACTGCAACCTTCACTTAATTAAATTATAAGCGGAAACAAGATACTGAGCAAGAAAGAAAATACAACACATGACACCGTTATTTATGGACAAATGTCCCTGGAAAAACCCAATGCAGGAAAATCGGTGCAACAACCCTGAGGGTTTATTATTATTAAGCAATAGCAAATTCTGAATACATCTCTGAATACCTCATAGGGTTATTCAGTTACAGAGAGAAATACTGACACAGATATTTGTGAGATTACCTCACATAATCACTGAGAAAACCCTGGTTGATCCAGATACTGAATGAATGGCCTCTAGTAGGCCCTATGCTGCTCTACGCAGTCCTCACGCAGGCTCTGCGTCAACCTCTCTAGGCTCTGTGTCACTCAGTGTGCTTATCGATTCGCTGCCCGAAGTCTCTGCTCTCACCCTTCCGGCTCCTGGCTTCTGAAATTGACTCTCCTCAGCAAAATATCAAACTCTCTCTCACCCTCTGCGCTGCCTCTGCATGGCCCTTCGTGGCCCTATGTCACCCTCTACGTCTGGGCTACTAGATCACTCTCAGCCTTTCTCTGCTGATGATTCTCCGGCCGAGAAAATCTCTCTCTCCAGATGCTATCCCTGCCTCTCAATTGCAAGAAATCTCCTCAATTGAATTTTCCTCCTGAGAACTTCTCACTTCAAAAAATCATTTTCTTGATCTCTCTTGGTGTATTTTCCAAATGATCCTCAAGCTCCTTATATCTTTCGTTTGGCAACCAATGACCTAGATTAACTCCTAATCAAAGGCTCAGATCGTTTTGACTTGATCTCCGTATTTTTCTAGAAGTTACACCCACAATTAGATTAATACCCATTAATATTTTAATTTTCCTAAGTTTAGACTTAGGAACTCCATTAAAAATATTAATTATTTTAATAAAATCGTCTCTGGGTGGAATTTCCCAAAACGGTTTCTGGGTTCTTTGGAATACATGTGCCTAAGCCTCCCTGCAAAATTTGAGGCCTAGAGCTCATCGATGCTACCCCAAATCAACATGGGATCAGAGCTAAGGTGACACATCAAGGAAAGGGCATCTCAAGAACACTCATAACTTATAAGGTGACACGTCAAGGAAGGACATATCAAGAACAACTACAAGGTTGAAGCTGTTGATTTCGGGTAGCATCGGATGTGCTCTAGCCAAAAAATTTGGTGAAGAGGTTGGGGCACATGAGATCTCCAATACCCAGAAAGGGTTTGGGCAGATTCTAAAACTGTGTTAGAATGGTCCAAAAGACATGGATCAAGCCAAATCTAATTTTAGCCGTTGATTAGGGACTTAATCTCAGCCGTTGATATGTCAACAGGAAAAGTATAAGAGGAGGCTTGAGGGTCACTTGGAGAACACACCAGATGATCAATCATTCTATTCTCTAGAGCGGGGTTTGCTAAGAGAGATAGAATCAGTGATCGGAGTTGCAGTTGAGGAGCAGTGAGTACTGAGAAACAGAGAGGCAGAGATAGTGCCGGGAGATCAGAGCAGGAGCCAGAGAGAGTGATGCAGTAGCAGCCAGGACTCACGTAGGGCCACACAGAGGCAGCCGGGCGTTGCGTAGTGCCTCAGAGAGGTCAACGTTGCTGACACAGAGGGCCAGAAGGCTGACACAGGGCCTCCTGAGGCTAATGCGGACCCATTCAGGGTGATGCAGGGCCAGCACTGGGTAGAGAGAGGCTGACGCAGTCTAGAAAGGTAGACGCTGGGGTTTCTGGGGCAGATTGGAGCTGCGCTACCGGAAGGTTTATCCGGGGTTTCAGCCGAGACATTTGTCTCAAACTAAGAGGTATTACTGCCAAGGAAATTCTTTGTTGGGTAAGCCGGATTTAGCATCCAGATTGTACTCTAAAATTGCTTAATAAGAAAACTCTCAGATAGCTGCACTGGTTTTCCCACATTGGGTTTTTCCGAGGACATTGGTCCAAAAATAACGGTGTCATCTGGTGTGATTGTTTCTGTTTCCTTCAATTGTTGATCTGTAATATGTTGAGCATGCACTAGTGTTTATTTTCAGTATTTACATTGTAAATAACTTGTTAAGTAACAAAACAAGTAGGTAGGAATAAATCAGATAAAGTGCATGGAGGGTTTCTAACTGGTAGACTTAGAAACTTCAACATGGTATCAGAGCGTGGTTGCAGATCACAGGAGAACTGAGGACATTAGCCAAGCAGAGCAATAGCAGCAGAAAACAGCTCTCCCAAGTGACAGATGTTGTTTCTAGCAGAGCAACAACAAGGGAAGGGTGACGTAGTGCCTGTGTCATCAAGGGTGAGCCATGAAGAAGCAGCGCAGAGGCTAAGGGAGGCAAAGGGAGCCTCACGCAGAGCCTCGCAAAAGCTAGGAGGGTTGACGCAGTTGGCTGAGGAGGCCAGGTTGCTGGTGTCGGGATTGTGCAGAGCCTAGGATCTCTCACCTTCAGGTTATTGGGGTTTAGAAGGTTGTGGAAACGTCGCAGAGTGGAGCTGGTGAGGTACTGTAGTCAGAATAGTACCTGACAGGGCAAGGCCAAGAGGAGGGAGTTGCTATTGAGGGTTTCTAGCCGAGAAACCCGGATCAGTGGTGCGGTTCCATAGACGATCAGAGTAGGGGGCATCTCGACATCGACAGAAGGATTTCCAGGAGGGAAATCGAGACCTAGAGGGAGTCAGATCGAGAACTTCCAGGAGGGAAGTAGAAGAGCATCATGGCACTACACGGAGTAAGAGACCAGGACAGGCTGGACGGAGCAACAAACTTTGCAGTCTGGAAGGCCAAAATCTTTTCCGTACTTGACGGAAATCATGTCAAGCACTTTTCCTTGAAGACGATAGCTATCCCAGTCAACCCAAATGATAACGACAAGTACAAGGAGGCAATGGTGAGGGCCAAGAGCATCATCTTTGACGGGTTCAAGGACCATTTAGTACCACACATTGCCGAGAAGGAAATGACATATGAGATGTGGGAGGCCCTAAAGAAATTGTACCAACATACTTCTGTGCAGAGAAGAACGTTACTAGAAAATCAGCTGAGGTCGTATCATATGAAGAAGGGAGAACCGATTGACACCTTCCTTGGAGGACTGAATGAGATCAGAGATCAGTTGACTGCTATAGAAGCCACGACGGATTAGGAATTGATGGTGAGGACATCCCTCAAAGATGTCTCAAAAGATTGGGAGGTATTTGTCCAAAGTATACTGGGCAGAGGGACAATTCCAGCTTGGGATGAGATGTGGGCGAGTCTTCGCCAAGAAGAGATCAGACGACAGTCAAAGGAGGGAAGCAACTGTAAGGGGATCAAAGTCAAGCAACAGGAGGAAGATGTTGCCATAGCATCTGAGGGAAAGCAAGAAAAGCGAAAGAAGGGTCTCTCCAAGATCAAGTGCTTCCACTATGGGGAGCTGGGTCATTATTCGACCCAGTGTCCAAGGAATAAGAGTAAGGGAGAGTCTTCCGAGACAAAGGCAGCGCCAGCAAGGGCAGAGAAGGAAGTGGAGACAGACGATGACTGTGCCATGAGTGCACACGCACCACTTGAGCGGAAGTGGGGAGACATCGAGCTATAGTCAGGCGGACTACAGGCGAGGAGGGGCAGGATCCTCGAGGTACCCAGCCTCTTGGATCAGACCTTGCTACGAAAGCCCCGAAGAGGAGTAGCAGGACTGGCTAATGTGGGTAGAGATGGATGCAGATGAAGCGGCAGAGAGAGCTACAGTGTAGGAGTCCCGAGACAGTGCGATGCTAGCAGGCTGCAGTAGTGCGAGAGGTACAGGAGTGTTGCACCAATGCAGGATGGCACAGAGAGGTGTGCAACGGTGTGAGATGCAAGGAGTTGTTACAGCAGCACAAAGGTCAGAGAGGGAGCACTTGTCAGCGGCAGAGGGAGCTTCAGCATCAGGAGGGTCTCTAGCCCAACATAGAGGTCAGAGTTGGGAGATCAGTTACTTACTTCTCAGTAACTGAGTTGCAGTGCAGCAGTGGGCAGCAGGATGCAACATGATGAGAGGAGTTGTAGTGCGGATGCAATGTTGGGAGAAAGGACCAGCAGCAACATAGATGCAGAGGGAGCTGCAGTATGGATGCAACAGTGGCAGTGGCAGGGCCATGGGTAGCAGTACAGGATGCAGCAGTGCAGAGGATGTTGGGCAACAGGCCTAGCATCAGCACAGGGACAAATGTTGGATGATAGAGTGATACTCAGTGAGGAGTATTGTAAGAGCACAGTCTTCGCTAAGAGGGAGTGTTGATTTTGGGTAGCATCGGATGTGCTCTAGCCACGAAATTTTGTGGAGAGGTTGGGGCACATGAGATCTCCAATACCCAAAAAGGGTTTGGGTAGATTCTAATCAGCTTAGGATATATTAAAATAATTAATATTTTTAATGGAGTCCATAAGTCTAAACTTAGGGAAATTAAAATATTAATGTGGATTAATATAAAACTGTGTTAGAATGGTCCAAAAGACATGGATCAAGCCAGATCTAATCTTAGCCGTTGATTAGGGACTTAATCTCGGCCGTTGATATGTCAACAAGAAAAGTATAAGAGGAGGCTTGCAGGTCACTTGGAGAACACACCAGATGATCAGTGGTTCTATTCTTTAGAGTGGGGTTTGCTAAGAGAGATAGAATCAGTGATCGGAGTTGCAGCTGAGGGGCAGTGAGTACTGAGAGACAGAGAGGCGGAGATAGTGCCGAGAGATCAGCGCAGGAGCCAGAGAGAGTGACGCAGTAGCAGCCAAGGCTCACGCAGGGCCACGCAGAGGCAGCTGGGAGTTGCATAGTGCTTCAGAGAGGCCAACGTTGCTAACGCAGAGGACCAGAAGGCTAACTTAGTGCCTCCTAAGGCTGACGCAGATCCATTCAAGGTGATGCGTTGAAGTTTCTAAGTTTACTTAGCTTAGAAACCCTCCATGCACTTTATCTGATTTATTCCTACCTACTTGTTATTTTTCCTTAACAAGTTATTTACAAAGTAAATACTGAAAATAAACACCAGTGCATGCTCAACATATTACAGACCAGCAACTAAAAGAAACAAGAACAAACACACCACATGACACCATTATTTTTGGACTAATGTCCCCGGAAAAACCCAATGCAGGAAAACTGGTGCATCTATCTGAGGGTTTTCTTATTAAGCAATATCAGAGTACAATCTGGGTGCCAAACGTGGGCTACCCAACAGAGAATTTCCTTAGCAGCTATACCTCACAATTTGAGAGAAATCTCCAGGCTGAAACCCCGGAAAACCTTTCCGACAGTTCCTCGGCACAAAACTACTCCGCAACCCCAACGTCTGCCCAATCTGAACTGCGTCAGCCACTCCTAGCCCAGCGATGGCCCTGCGTCAGCCTTCCTTGGCCTGTGTCAGCTGCAGGAGGCCTTGCGTCAACTCTAGGAGCCTCTGCGTCAGCTACACTGGCCCGTCTGGTGCTCTGCGTAGCACTTGGTTGCCTCTGCGTGGCCCTGTGTGAGCCCTTGCTAGCTCTGCGTCACTCTCCTTGGCTGCTGTGCAGCTCTCCCGACACAATCTCTGCCTTCTCTGTTTCTTTGTATTCAATGACCCTCAACTACTCTCCCAACCACTGATTCTATCTCTCTTAGCAAACCTCGCTCTAGAGAATAGAATGACTGATCATCTGGTGTGCTCTCCAAGTGACCCTCAAGCCTCCTCTTATACTTTTCCTGTTGACATCTCAATGGCAGAGATTAAGTCCCTAATCAATGACTAAGATTAGATCTGGCTTGATCCATGTCTTTTGGACCATTCTAACACAGATTCATACTAATACACATTAATATTTTATTTTCCTTAAGTTTAGACTTAGGGACTCCATTAAAAATATTAATTATTTTAATATCTCCTGGTCTATTTAGAATCTAACCAAACCCTTTCTGGGTATTATAGATCTCATGTGCCCCAACCTCTCCACCAAATTTTGTGGCTGGAGCACATCCGTTGCTACCCCAAATCAACACTTCCTCTTAGCGAGGACTGTGCTCTAGCAATACTCCTCACTGAATATTACTCTGACCATCCGGCATTGGTACCTGTGCTGATGCTAGGCCTTCCAGCCCAACATCCTCTACATCGCTGCCTCCTGTACTGCTGCCCATGGTTCTGCCATTGCCACTGCTGCATCTGTACGACAGCTCCCTCTGCATCCGTGTTGCTGCTGGTCCTTCCTCCCAGCACTACATCTGCAATGCAACTCCCTTTGCCTTTGTGTTGCTGTTGGTCCTTCCTTCCAACACTGCATCTGCACTGCACCTCCTCTGATCATGTTGCATCGTGCTGCCCACTGCTGCACTGCAACTTAGTTACTGAGAAGTAAGTAACTGATCTCCCAACTGACCTCCCTGTTGGGCTAGAAACACCCACTGATGTTGAAGCTCCCTCTGCTGCTGACAAGTGCTCCGTTTCTGGCCTCTGCGTCGCTGCAACAACTCCCTGCATCTCACACCGTTGCACACCTCTTTGTGTCTTCCTGCACTCGTGCAACACTCCTGTGCCTCTCGCACCGCTGCAGCCTGCTAGCTCTACGCTGTCTCGGGACTCCTGCACTGTAGCTCTCTCTGCCGCTCCATCCGCATCCGTCTCTACCCACTCAGCTAGTCCTGCTACTCCTCGTCGAGGCTCCTGTAGCAAGGTCTAATCCAAGAGGCTGGGTACCTCGAGGATCCTGCCCCTCATCACCTGTAGTCCATCTGAATACAACTCAATGTCTCCCCACTTCTGCTCAAGTGGTGCGTGTGCACTCATGGCACAATCATTGTCTGTCAAAACTTCCTTCTATGCTCATGTTGGCATTGCCTTAGTCTCGAAAGACTCTCCCTTACTCTTCTTCCTTAGGCACTGGGTCGCATAGTGACCCATCTCCCCACAGTGGAAGCACTTGATCTTGGAGAGATCTTTCTTCTTCCACTTCTCCTGCTTTCCCTCAGATGCTAGGGCCACATCTTCCTCCTTCTGCTGAACTTTCATACCTTTGCTGCTACTACGTGTCTTTGACTATCGTCTGATCTCTTCCTGGCGAAGAGTTGCCCACATCTCGTCCCAAGGTAGGAGAGTCCCTCTGCCCAGGATACTTTGGACAAACACTTCCCAATCTTCTGAGACAACATTCAAGGATGTCCTCACCATAAGCTCTTGATCCGGTGTCGCTCCTATAGCAGTCAATTGGTCTCGGATCTCATTCAGCACTCCGAGGAAGGTGTCAATCGATTGACCCTTCTTCATCTGATACGACCTCAACTAATTCTCAAGTAGCATTCTTCTCTGCACAAAAGTATGTTGGTACAGGTTCTTGAAAGCCTCCCACATCTCAACTTTCGTTTCCTTCTCGGCTATATGTGGTACCACATGATCCTTGACCCCGTCAAGGATAATGCACTTTGCCCTCGCCATCGCCTCTTCGTACTTGTCATTATCATTTGGGTTGATTGGGATAGCTATCGTCTTCAAGGCGAAGTTCTTGACACGATTCCTTTCTAGCACTGATAATATTCTAGCCTTCCAGACTGCGAAGTTCGATGCTCTGTCCAGTGTATCCTAGTCTCTTACCCCGTGAAGTGCCATGACGCTCCTCTACTTCCCTCCTGGAAGTTCTCTGTTCAACTCCTCTGAGTCTCTACTTCCCATTTGGAAGTTCTCTTTTGGACTCCCTCTGAGTCCCGATTTCCCTCCTGGAAATCCTTTTGCCACTTGTCGAGATGTCCCCTACTCTGATCGTCTTGTGCAACTGCACTGCTGATCCATGTTCCTCGGCTAGAAACTCTCGGTAACAACTCCTCTAGCCCTGCTCTGTCAGGTACTATTCTGACTACAGTACCTCACTAGCTCCACTCTGCAATATTCCTGCAGTATTCTAGACCCCAACAACTGCCTCTCTGTGAATTGCGTTAGCCCCTCTCTGCCTCACGCTGACTCTGCGTCACCCCAGATGGGTCTGCGTCAGCCCTGGGATGCCCTATGTCAGCCCTTTGGCTCTCTGCGTGAGCAACGCTGGCCTCTCAGAGGCTCTGCGCAGCTCCCAGCTTCTTCTGCGTGGCTCTTGCGGGCTCTGCGTCACACTTCTTGGCTTGTGTGTTGCTAGAAATAGCTTCTGTCACCTTGGGACAACTGTTTTCTGCTGCTATTGCTCCGCTCAGCTGATGTCTTTTAGTCCTCCTGTGATCTACAATCATGCCATGATACCATGTTAAAGTTTTTAAGTTTACTTAGCTTAGAAACCCTCCATGCACTTTATATGATTTATTCCTACCTACTTGTTATTTTTCCTTAACAAGTTATTTACAAAGTAAATACTAAAAATAAACACCAGTGCATGCTCAACATATTACAGATCAGCAACTAAAAGAAACAAGAACAAACACACCATATGACACCATTATTTCTGGACTAATGTCCCCGGAAAAACCCAATGCGGGAAAACCAGTGCATCTATTTGAGGGTTTTCTTATTAAGCAATATCAGAGTACAATCTGGGTGCCAAAAGTGGCCTACCTAACAGAGAATTTCCTTAGCAGCTATACCTCACAGTTTGAGAGAAATCTCCTGGCTGAAACCTCGGAAAACCCTTCTGGTAATTCCTCAGCACAAAATTGCTTTGCAACCCTAGCGTCTGCCCAATCTGAACTACGTCAGCCACTCCTAGCCCAGCGGTTGCCCTGTGTCAGCCTTCCTTGGCTTGTGTCAGCCCCAAGAGGCTCCTCGTCAGCTCTGGGAGCCTCTGCGTCAGCTATGATGGCCCGTCTGGTGCTCTTCGTAGCACTTGGTTGCCTCTGCGTGGCCCTGCGTGAGCGCTTGCTGGCTCTGCGTCACTCTCCTTGGCTGCTGCGCTACTCTCTCGACACAATCTCTGCCTTCTCTGTTTCTTTGTACTTAATGACCCTCAGCTGCTCTCCCGACCACTGATTCTATCTCTCTTAGCAAACCTCGCTTTAGAGAATAGAATGACTGATCATCTGGTGTGCTCTCCAAGTGACACTCAAGCCTCCTCTTATACTTTTCCAGTTGACATCTCAACGGCCGAGATTAAGTCCCTAATCAACAGCTAAGATTAGATCTAGCTTGATCCATGTCTTTTGGACCATTCTAACACAGATTCATATTAATACACATTAATATTTTATTTTCCCTAAGTTTAGACTTAGGGACTCCATTAAAAATATTAATTATTTTAATATCTCCTGATTTGTTTAGAATTTGTCCAAACCCTTTCTGGGTATTGGATATCTCATGTTCCCCAACCTCTCCACCAAATTTCATGGTTGGAGCACATCTGATGATACCCCAAATCAACACTTCCTCTTAGCGAGGATTGTGCTCTAGCAATACTCCTTAATTACTCTGATCATCCGGCATCAGTACCTGTTCTGATGCTAGGCCTTCCAGCCCAACATCCTCTACATTGCTGCCTCCTATCCTGCTGCCCATGGTTTTGCCACTGGCATTGCTGCATCTGTACAACAGCTCCCTCTGCATCCGTGTTGCTGCTGGTCCTTCCTCCCAGCACTGCATCTGCACTACAATTCCCTCTGCACCTGTGCTGCTACTGGTCCTTCCTCCCAACACTGCATCTACACTGCACCTCCTCTAATTATGTTGCATCGTGCTGCCCACTGCTGCACTGCAACATAGTTATTGAGAAGTAAGTAACTGATCTCCCAATTGACCTCCCTGTTGGGCTAGAAACACCCACTGATGTTGAAGCTCCCTCTGCCGCTGACAAGTGCTCCCTCTTTCTGACCTCTGCGCTACTGCAACAACTCCCTGCATCTCACACCATTGCACACCTCTTTGTGCCTTCCTGCACTGGTGCAATACTCCTGTGCCTCTTGCACCGTTGTAGCTTGCTAGCTTTGCGCTGTCTCGGGACTCCTGCACTGTAGCTCTCTCTGCCGCTCCATCCGCATCCGTCTCTACCCACCCAGCTAGTCCTGCTACTCCTCGTCGGGGCTCCTGTAACAAGGTCTAATCCAAGAGGCTGGGTACCTCGAGTATCCTGCCCCTCATCGGCTGTAGTCCATCTGACTACAACTCGATGTCTCCCCACTTCTGCTCAAGTGGTCTGTGTGCACTCATGGCACAATCATCGTCTGTCAAAACTTCCTTCTCTGCCCGTGTTGGCGCTGCCTTAGTCTTGAAAGACTCTCCCTTACTCTTTTTCCTTGGGCACTGGGTTGCATAGTGACCCATCTCCCCACAATGGAAGCACGTGATCTTGGAGAGATCTTTCTTCTTCCGCTTCTCCTGCTTCCCTCAGATGCTAGGGCCACTTCTTTGTCCTTCTGCTGAACTATGATCCCTTTGCTGCTGCTACGTGTCTTTGACTGCCGTCTGATCTCTTCCTGGTGAAGAGCTACCCACATCTCATCCCAAGGTAGGAGAGTCCCTCTGCGCAGGATACTTTGGACAAACACCTCCCAATCTTCTGAGACAGCATTCAGGAATGCCCTCACCATAAGCTCTTGATCTGGTGTCGCTCCTATAGCAGTCAATTGGTCTCGGATCTCATTCAGTCCTCCGAGGAAGGCGTCAATCGATTGACCCTTCTTCATCTAATACGACCTCAACTGATTCTCAAGTAGTATTCTTCTCTACACAGAAGTATGTTGGTACAGGTTCTTGAGAGCCTCCCACATCTCAACCGTCGTTTCCTTCTCAGCTATATGTGGTACCACATGATCCTTGACCCTGTCAAGGATAACACACTTGGCCCTTGCCATCGCCTCTTCGTACTTGTCATTATCATTTGGGTCGATTGGGATAGCTATTGTCTTCAAGGCGAAGTTCTTGACACGATTCCTGTCTAGCATTGATAATATTCTGGCCTTCCAGACTGCGAAGTTCGATGCTCCATCCAGTCTATCCTAGTCTCTTACCTCGTGAAGTGCCATGACGCTCCTCTACTTTCCTCTTGGAAGTTCTCTATTCGACTCCTCTAAGTCTCTACTTCTCGTCTGGACTCCCTCTGAGTCCTGATTTCCCTCCTGGAAATCCTTCTGCCGCTTGTCGAGATGTCCCCTACTCTGATCGTCTTGTGCAACTGCACTGCTGATCCAAGTTCCTCGGCTAGAAACCCTCGGTAACAACTCCTCTGGCCCTGCTCTGTCACGTACTATTCTGACTACAGTACCTTACTAGCTCCACTCTGCAATATTCTTGCAGTATTGTAGACCGCAACAACTGCCTCTCTGTGAACTGCGTCAGCCCCTCTCTACCTCACGCTGGCTCTGCGTCACCCCAGATAGGACTGCGTCAGCCTTGGGATGCCCTATGTCAGCCCTCTAGCTCTCTGCGTCAGCAACGCTGGCCTCCCAGAGGCTCTGCGCAGCTCCTGGCTTCTTCTGCGTGGCTCTCGCTGGCTCTGCATCACACTTCTTGGCTTGTGTGCTACTAGAAACAACTTCTGTCAACTTGGGACAACTATTTTCTGCTGCTATTGCTCCGCTCGGCTGATGTCTTTTAGTCCTCCTGTGATCTGCAATCACGCTGTGATACCATGTTGAAGTTTCTATGTTTACTTAGCTTAGAAACCCTCTATGCGCTTTATCTGATTTATTCCTACCTACTTGTTATTTTTCCTTAACAAGTTATTTACAAAGTAAATACTGAAAATAAACACCAGTGCATGCTCAACATATTACA